>JARQOD010005959.1:0-45349 GCA_033576555.1 Oophaga sylvatica | reverse complement strand
CCTGAAAAGACTGACACCGTCCACAGTGCTTCCATCTGCCTCATTATAGGAAATCTTCCTCCAGAGGTTCCGTCTGAATCATGTATTTCAGAGATTTACACGGAAACCCCGGTGTAAGCGCTCAGCACAAAGCACAGGATAAATGTGTGATCTTTGGGAGGCAGAATGAAAAAATCAACAATAGGTGAAGAATTGGTTTTATTTATTTTTTACACCATTCCTCGTGCAGTATAAGTGATTAAGCGACTTTATTCTTCGGGTTGATGCGATTACAGCGATACCAGATTTATACCGAGTTTTTTATGTTTGGCTTCTGTCACACACTAAAAGACACTTTTTATTGCAAAAAGAATAGTTTTTGCATCATCATATTTTGAGAACTATAATTTTTCTATAATTTGGCGCACAGAGTCATGTGAGGTTTTGTTTTTTGCGAGACGAATTAACGTCTTTATTGGTACCATTGTCGGGGGCACATGACATTTTGATCGCTTTCTATTCTGCTTTTTGGGAGGCAGAATGAACAAAAAACAGCAATTCAGGAATTTATTTGGGGTGGGGTTTAAGCTGTTCCATGTGTGGTAAAATTGACAAGCCAGTTTTATTCTTTGGGTCAGTATGATCACAGCAATACCTCATTTATGTATTTTTTTATGTTTTGGCGTTTTTACACAATAAAAACTATTTTATAGAAAAAATATTTTTTTTACATTGCTTTATGCTAAGAGCTATAACTTTTTTATTTTTCCGCTGATAGAGCTGTATGGCGGCTTCTTTTTCGACAAGATAATGTTTTCAGCAATACCATGTTTATTTACATCCATCTTTTTGATTGCGTTTTATTCAAATTTTTGTTCGGCGGTATGATGATAAAGCATTGTTTTTTGCCTTTTTATTTATTTTTTATGATGTTCACTAAAGGAGTTAACTAGTGGGACAGTTTTATAGGTCGGGTCGTTACAGACGCGGTGATACCAAATATGTGTACTTTTATTGTTTTCTTTTTTTTTCATACAAATATTTATTTATGGATACAATATCTTTTGATTTTTTTAAATATTGTCAGAATTATTTAAAACAAAATACTTTTTTTTTACTTTTTTGCTTTGTCCCACTATAGGAGTATCATCTTTTGCAGTCTGATCGTTTCTACAGCATGGGGATGCAGCAGCATCCCCATGCTGTACAAACTGTCAGCTCTGCACTGACAGGAAAAGTTGCTGATCATGCACTGCGAATGATCAGCAAGTTTCCTAGGTCTGGTGACCCGACATCTGGTGACAATGGCAATAATCGGGACCCCGCGGCATGCCGCAGGGTCTCCGATCCAAAGGCAGAGAGGCTGTCAGCCCTCTGCCGGCTCCCAAAATGCTGTGATCATGTTTGATGAAACCATAGATATCTATAAATTACGTTATGTGTAATAATGAAAGCCCCCCCCTCAAGCAAAGAAATATAGGGGGGGTCTCATGGCCTCACAGACCTGTAAATGGTTTGTTTACGTCTGTCATATGTGCTGGGGCTAAAAATAGATCTGAGGTGAGCTGTGGCAGTGGCCACGAGCAGTTTATTCTGGTTTTTGGCGCCCGATTTTGTGGGCTTGTGATTGGTGGAGCCAGTTTCTGGCTGGCAAATTGAATCTATTTAAGCCCAGCTGTTTGGTTGCTGGGGCAGAACAGATCGTCCTTCAAGAAAAGAAGATAGAAGATTCTCCTCATGGAAGAATTACTTCAGGAGATCGTTTCCAGGGCCGGTGAGGAAGGAGGAGCGGAATGGTTAAGGAGTTGCTTAGCTATAAAACCTCCGGCAGCAGCTCCTGATACCTTCCCTCCCCTGACTCCTGCCCCCGGTCCACAACCGCCGAGTCAAGCCCCTCCTGTGACGCCGAGCTCAAGCCTCTCAGCCAGAACGAGGAAGCCCCGTTCCAGTTACTCACCTGCCGGGATGTCTCTCCTCCCAGGGAAGCCGCGCACAGGATGTGCGTGCGAAGGCCCGGCGTCCCGCTCCCAGGAAGTCTCGCAGCCCAGTGCGAGATTCTTGCCGGCGTCAGACGTCGGCGCCGGCGGCGTCTTCGGTTCCAGCCAGCTGTTCTTCCACCCGCTGCAGCCGTAAAAGCGCTGCGGCGGGTATTGCCCTGCAACACCGCGGTGTTCCTCCCCTTCAGTAGGGGGCACAAGGAGAAGCTTCCCGGCCTGCTGCGTGCCCGAACTCATCATCGGAAGAAGAGGATGTCGAGATGCAGTGCTCCACAGACCAGCTGCGCTCGCCTTTTACAGGCTTGAGCGCTGGCTGCAACTCATCAAAGGACATCGCAGATGGAATTTGCAGCGGGGGTGAGATTCTTAATTTGCCCCTGTCTGTCCAGAATTCCCAATTTAAAATGTTAATTAAGGATGTGGTGTCAGAAGCCCTAGGAGCAGCTATGGCTAAAGCTCCGCATTTTGTGCAGAGTATCTCTGCACAAGAGGTTTCTGATGATTCGGCTGTAAGACCGAATCCTTTCAAAGAGGCGCTTCCGTGTGAGCTCTCTCCTCTGGGCTTTCATTTGAGCGCCTCAGTAAAGGAATGTATTTGGAGCAATCAGTATGTCGATTTGTTCTCTTTGCTCCCGCAGAAGGAACAGCTGTATAAGTATGAGAAGAAAGATGAGAAGTTCGAGGCTGATGATAAAAGGCGCGGACTTTATAAATCATTTAATAACTGGATTCAGGCCTTCTCTATTTATGCAGCTGTTTTAGGTGTAAAGTTTCCTCATTTGTGTAGCAAACTTTTTCAGCATGTGGACATAATTTTGGAAGCTTACCGTAATTTCGGCGGTAGAGCTTGGCTCAATTATGATGAGGCCTTTAGGCAGAAGCTGGCGGTTCATCCAGAGGTTCACTGGGGTTTGAAAGATGTGGGCCTTTGGATCAACCTCATGCTTCCTCAGAGGATTGCTTTTGGTGGACCAAATGCTACTAGTTTACCTAAAAAAGGCCTTTGCTTTGCATTTAACGAGTCAAGTTGCAAATGGTCCACTAATTGTAAATTCCGCCATGAATGCTCCTTTTGTGGCGGAATGCATTCAATGTCTAAATGTTTTAAAAAACAGTCCGCACAGCAATCATCTGCTAGGGATGTTAGTAACAAAAGCTCAGACTCCAGTGAGGCTGGAAAGACTAATTTCATGGTTAGACAAGTATCCAGACCATCAGAGCAGTAGATTGTTATTTAATGGTTTTACATACGTTTTTTTTTTTTGTTCCGTCATTTAAATGGATTGGCTGTCATGTAGTCAAAAACTTGCCTTCCCTTTTGGAATTTCCGGATATCGCAAGAGAGAAGATTTTTAAAAAAGTCGAGTTAGGCAGGGTTGCAGCCCCATTTTCCCAACCCCCCTTTTGTGATTTTAGAATTTCTCCTTTAGGTATCGTACCTAAGAAAGAATCCGGGTCTTATCGTTTGATTCATCATTTATCCTTCCCTTATGATGGGTCCTTGAATGATGAAATTGATAAATCAATTTGCTCAGTAAATTATTCATCTTTTGACAGGGCGTTAGAATTTTTGAGAAAATTTGGTCAAAATGTGCTTATGTCTAAGTCAGACATCAAGTCGGCATTCAGACTTTTGCCTGTGCATCCAGAAGGATTTAATTCATTGGGTTTTTTCTTTAATGGTGAGTTTTTCTTTGATCGTTGTCTCCCTATGGGTTTTTCTCTTTCATGCTTTTATTTTGAAGCATTTTCTTCCTTTTTACATTGGGTGACGGAACAAAATTCTAGTGATGCCGGAATTCTTCATTATTTAGATGATTTTCTTTTCATCGGTCCTCCTGATTCTGATATTTGTCTTCATGCACTTAACAGTTTTATCTCCACATGTTCTGAGTTAGGAGTTCCTTGTCATGTGTGCATCGCCACGAAGATCGTCGCGGTTGCACATTCTGACTTCTCACAGCTGAGTTGCTGTTTCTTTGTGTTTGGCAGTTAGGGAGTTAATTCTGTCTGTGCTCAGTTCTGGGACTGGGTGCAGTTTCTCCCGGCTGCAATTAATTATTTGTTGATTGGTTTCCTTTAAATCTCTGGTTGTCTGTTTGGGAGTTGCCAGTGAAATTCTTCATGCAGACCACAGATAGGATTGTATCTGTATAGACTTAAGTTAAAGAGCTCCTTAGTTTTTTAAGCTCACCTTGCTTAGAGTTTAATATCCCAGATCATTTATGTTCCTTCTGTGTTTGAGTGTGTATGCAAGTCTGTGTTTTCTCCAGTCTGTCTTATATTTCTAATCTGTGTATTTAGCAGAGATCAGCCCATATCCCTTTGGTGGTAATCAGAATCCTTCTTAGGACTGATTACAGGGTTCAGGGACTGATAGGAGACAGGGTTAGGCTGGAGACTTGGACCTCTGAACCATTATCAGTACCTCCAAGGTGAGGGATTAGTTAGGACCCCAGCTTAGGGTCAGGTTAGACCCCCGGTCCTCTTCTTTCCTGTGACAGTGTATCAAGTCCTCAAGATTTATCCTGAGTTCAGCGGATATCGTGTCAGGTAAATCTATTCTTTATTTACATGCTGATGTTGCTAATCTATATGTTGTATAGAGTGTTGTTCTTTTAAGAATAGTTTACTGACATCGTACACATATCATAAGACCGCGTGACATTTTCACTGGCCCATAAAATTATTCCCAGTTGCCATGGATCCAGTAGCCCAGCTGGCTCTGCAGTTGCAGGGATTATCCATGGAGCTGACGGACATTAAGTCCAAAGTTTTGTCTCCCTCGGAGCAAACCAGATTTGAACCTAAAGTAGCTCTCCCGGACAGGTTCACTGGTGGGCGAGACAAATTTTTTACCTTCAGGAAGCATGTAAATTGTATTTTCGGCTTCGGCCTCGATCATCAGGGAGTGAAGAGCAGAGAGTGGGAATTGTTATCTCGCTCCTACAAGGGGACCCTCAATCCTGGGCATTTTCCCTTCCTCCGGGATCCCCGGCTCTACAGTCAGTAGATCGATTTTTTACTGCCCTGGGTTTGGTATATGATGACCCAGATCGGGTCTCTCTTGCTGAGACAAAATTACGTAAGATACAGCAGGGAGATCGTCCGGCGGAGGAATTTGCTTCTGAGTTCCGTAGATGGGCTACAGATACTCAGTGGAATGACCCAGCTCTTAGGAGCCAGTTTTGTCATGGGCTTTCTGACAAATTAAAGGACGTTTTGGCTCAGTATGATTCTCCTCCATCACTGGAGGCTGCTATGGCCCTCGCTATCCGTACTGATAGATGGCTCCGGGAGAGGTGCGAGGTAACTCCGCCCCCTGTTGTTACTCCACCTACTACTAAAGTCCCTTATGTTGAGGTTCCCCTTGTCTGTTCGGAGGAGCCTATGCAGTTGGGAGGGACATCATTTCGTAGGAGGGGATTGGCGGTACGCCGCTGGACTAGAAGGTGTTTCTTCTGCGGAAAGAGGGACATTTTGTTGGGGGATGTCCGTCCCGTGCCTTGTTGAACAAGAAGTCGCCGAAAACTGTTAATCCCAGGTTGTGTGGTGGACGACAATCTGGGAGTATGTATTTCGTCCGCTAGTTCTTCTCAGTTCCTTGTACCAGTGGAGGTAGTGGTTGGTACGAGAGTGGAGAGATTTTCTGTTCTTCTTGATAGTGGGTCCGGGGCTAATCTGGTTGACGCTCAGTTTGCTCAGGCTCAAGGTATGCATCTGAGTGTATTGGTCAAACCGATCCCTATATTCTCCATTGACGCCAGGCCTCTCGGCCAAGGTAGCTTTGTTCATGAGGTTCATAACATTGACCTTCGGGTAGGGGCAATACATAGGGAACTATTATCTTGTTATGTGTTGGAGGGTCTACCTACTCCTATTGTGTTGGGACTTCCTTGGTTGGTTAAACATAACCCTGTGATTAATTGGCAGTCCAGAGAGATAAGCCAATGGGGTGAGTTTTGCAAAAGTAACTGCATGAACACAGTCATCAGTGCGGTCGTGCCTAGTACTTTGCCTCCTTTTTTGGAGGACTTTGGGGATGTTTTCTCTGAGGAGGGGTGTCAGGAGTTGCCTCCTCATCGCGTGTATGACTGCTCTATTAATTTACTTCCTGATGCTAAGTTACCTAAAGCTAGGTTATATAACCTTTCTGGTCCTGAGAGGCAGGCTATGAAAGATTATATTTCGGAAAGTCTGGCCAAAGGGCATATTAGACCTTCATCTTCCCCAGTGGCCGCGGGGTTCTTCTTTGTGAAGAAAAAAGATGGAGGCCTACGCCCTTGCTTGGATTTCCGCGAACTTAATCGGATTACTGTTCGAGATCCGTATCCACTCCCTCTGATTCCTGATCTCTTCAATCAAATTGTTGGCGCCAAATGGTTCTCTAAATTGGATCTCAGGGGGGCGTATAATCTGATTAGGATAAAAGAGGGGGATGAGTGGAAAACGGCGTTTAACACGCCGGAGGGACATTATGAGAACCTTGTCATGCCTTTTGGTCTGACTACTGCACCAGCAGTATTCCAACATTTTGTTAATGACATTTTTCGTCATCTGGTGGGGCTGTTTGTGGTCGTATATTTGGATGACATTTTAATTTACTCGCCAGATCTTGTGTCTCACCAGGAGCATGTGAGACAGGTGTTGCAGATCTTGCGAGACAATAAACTATACGCCAAACTGGAAAAGTGTGTATTCGCCGTACAGGAACTTCAGTTTTTGGGTTTCTTGGTGTCAGCCTCCAGTTTCCGTATGGACCCTGAAAAGGTGAGAGCAGTGCTTGAATGGGATCAGCCAGAGGATCTTAAGGCTCTGCAGCGTTTTCTGGGGTTTGCTAACTACTACCGGAAATTTATTTGTAATTTCTCATCTGTTGTCAAACCTCTCACTGACATGACAAGAAAAGGGACGGATTTTTCTAAATGGTCGGACAAAGCTTGCCAAGCTTTTTCCTCTTTGAAAAAATGTTTTGCTTCGGCACCCGTTCTCATCCAACCAGATGCATCACAGCCGTTCGTTGTGGAGGTGGACGCGTCTGACGTAGGGGTGGGTGCAATATTGTCCCAGGGTCCGTCCCCTGGTAAATGGCATCCGTGCGCTTTCTTTTCTAAGAAATTGTCGTCCGCCGAAAGGAATTATGATATCGGCAATAGGGAACTTTTGGCCATTAAGTTAGCTTTTGAAGAATGGCGTCACTTTTTGGAGGGGCAGTCCACCCGGTCACCGTCATTACTGATCACAAGAACCTGCTGTATTTGGAATCTGCTAAGCGTCTGAATTCCAGACAAGCTCGATGGTCGTTGTTTTTTACCAGGTTTAATTTTGTTGTCACTTATCGCCCTGGATCTAAGAATGTTAAGGCGGATGCCTTGTCTCGCAGTTTCCCAGGGCCGGGAAAATGGATGACCCGATTCCTATCCTTCAGGAGGGGGTGGTAGTGTCGGCTGTATGTTCTGAGCTTGAGGAGGAGGTATTAGAGGTTCAGGGGGACGCCCCTGCAGGACCTCCAGGAGAACAGTTTGTCCCAAATCAGTTGAGACAAAAGGTTATTGAGGCACATCATAATTCTGCTTTAGCAGGACATCCAGGGAGTAAGGCTACTTTAGATCTCCTTTCTCGCCGGTTTTGGTGGCCTAACGTTAATAAAGATGTTTTAACTTTTGTCGCGTCCTGTGGGGTTTGTGCTCGCTCTAAGACCCCTCATACCCGTCCGTCTGGGACCCTCTTACCCTTGAAACTTCCGGAGCGTCCATGGACTCATTTGTCTATGGACTTCATCACGGACCTTCCTCAGTCGTCAGGGAAGACTGTCATACTGGTGGTTGTTGACAGGTTCAGTAAGATGGCACATTTCATTGCTCTTCCTGCCCTCCCTAATGCTAAAACTCTGGCGCAGGTGTTCATTGGGGAGATTGTGAGACTTCATGGGTTGCCTTCTGATGTGGTGTCAGATAGGGGGTCTCAGTTTGTGTCCAAGTTTTGGAGGGCATTTTGTTTACGTCGGGGGATGCAATTGTCATTTTCCTCGGCTTTTCATCCGCAGACCAATGGTCAGACAGAGCGTCTGAATCAAAGCCTAGAGACTTATCTTCGGTGTTTTGTCTCAGAGAACCAGGAGAACTGGTCTTCTTTCTTGCCTCTGGCAGAGTTCGCTCTTAACAACAGGCGGAGCGAGTCCACTGGTAAATCCCCGTTTTTTGGGGCATATGGTTTTCATCCCCAGTTTTGTACTTTCAATGGGGGGGGCCCTTCTGGGTTCCTGAGGAGGAGCGTTTCTCGTCGTCACTTGCTTCAGTGTGGAGAGGTGTATTGAATAATCTGAGTGCTATGGGAACCGTTATAAACGTATGGCTGATAGGAGGAGAGTTTCTGGTCCAGATCTTAATGTGAACGATCTGGTATGGTTGTCTACCAGGAATATAAAACTTAAAGTTCCCTCCTGGAAGCTGGGCCCCAGATTCATCGGGCCGTACAGGATCAGTTCCATAATTAATCCTGTGGCATTTCGTCTGGACCTCCCTCCTACGCTTAAAATTCATAATGTGTTCCACAAGTCATTACTTAAGAGGTACGTGGCACCAGTCATACCATCACCTCTACCTCCTCCTCCAGTGGTGGTCAATGGTAACTTGGAGTTTCAAGTGTCAAAGATCATTGACTCACGTCTGAATCGCCGGTCCCTTCAGTACTTGGTGCATTGGAAGGGGTATGGTCCAGAGGAGAGGACGTGGGTTCCTGCGTCTGACATTAACGCAGATCGTTTGGTGCGGACCTTCCACAGAACTCACCCGGGCAAACCTGGCCCTGAGGGTCCGGAGGCCCCTCGTAGAAGGGGGGGTACTGTCATGTGTGCATCGCCACGAAGATCGTCGCGGTTGCACATTCTGACTTCTCACAGCTGAGTTGCTGTTTCTTTGTGTTTGGCAGTTAGGGAGTTAATTCTGTCTGTGCTCAGTTCTGGGACTGGGTGCAGTTTCTCCCGGCTGCAATTAATTATTTGTTGATTGGTTTCCTTTAAATCTCTGGTTGTCTGTTTGGGAGTTGCCAGTGAAATTCTTCATGCAGACCACAGATAGGATTGTATCTGTATAGACTTAAGTTAAAGAGCTCCTTAGTTGTTTTAAGCTCACCTTGCTTAGAGTTTAATATCCCAGATCATTTATGTTCCTTCTGTGTTTGAGTGTGTATGCAAGTCTGTGTTTTCTCCAGTCTGTCTTATATTTCTAATCTGTGTATTTAGCAGAGATCAGCCCATATCCCTTTGGTGGTAATCAGAATCCTTCTTAGGACTGATTACAGGGTTCAGGGACTGATAGGAGACAGGGTTAGGCTGGAGACTTGGACCTCTGAACCATTATCAGTACCTCCAAGGTGAGGGATTAGTTAGGACCCCAGCTTAGGGTCAGGTTAGACCCCCGGTCCTCTTCTTTCCTGTGACAGTGTATCAAGTCCTCAAGATTTATCCTGAGTTCAGCGGATATCGTGTCAGGTAAATCTATTCTTTATTTACATGCTGATGTTGCTAATCTATATGTTGTATAGAGTGTTGTTCTTTTAAGAATAGTTTACTGACATCGTACACATATCATAAGACCGCGTGACATTCCTCTCGCGCAAGAAAAGACTGTTTTTTCCGACGGAATGTATTGAATTTTTGGGTATAACCCTGGATTCGGTACAGATGGAATGCAGACTTCCTTCTGAGAAAATTACTAAACTTTGCAATTCTCTGTCTGATTTTTTATCTCGGAAAAAGATTACGTTAAAAGAGTTACAGTCTCTTTTAGGTCTTTTGAATTTTGCTTTGCGCATCATTCCGATTGGACGTCCATTTTCTAGAAGGCTCTATGATGCTACCAAAGGTTTTTCCAACCCGGGTTCTCATATTCGGGTCTCTTCTGATCTGAAAGAAGATGTAAGAATGTGGCTGAGTTTTTTGTTAAATTTTAACGGTAGGTCTTGTTGGCAGTATCCGTTTGTGTCCTCTGATTTTTTCCGTTTTTCTTTTTCTGTTGATTGTTCATCTGGCTTTGGGTTAATTTTTTCATCTCATTGGTCGATTGAACATTGGCCTGAGGTTTGGCATTCATGCAATGTAACAAAGAACCTGGTGGTCCTAGAGTTGTTTTGTTTTTTTATGGGTTTATATTTGTGGGGTTCATTTATGTCTAATTACAAATTAATTATCTTATCTCTTAATCAAGGTACTGTTTTTTCCATTAATACGTTGTCTTCTAAGAATCCCTGGTCTAGTTTGGTTTTGAGGCAGATTGTGATGGTCTGTTTGAAATTTAATATCTGCCTGAAGGCCAAACTAGGTGAAAGCAAATTTAAGTTAACAGTGAATTCTCTTTGTCATCGGCAGTGGTCCAATTTTCGGCAGCACATTCCAGACGCAGACGAGGACCCAACTCCCTGCCCTCAGACACTTTGGGACATAATTCCAACATAATTTCATATTTTATTGAACATTCATTAGCTAAGCGATCATGGGCTGATTATTCAGCTGCATGGCTTCAATGGGTTAAATTTTGTCAGTCAAACAATTTTGATTTTTTAATTTCCAGTCCAATTTCAGGTCTTAAATTTGCCGAATTTTTAATTTTTAAAGGTCTTTCTTATTCAGCTGTCGCTAAAGTTTTTTCGGGGGTCTCTTTCTTTTTTAAATTATTGGGTAAGCATCCATTAACAGGATTATTTCCGATCAGACAATTTTTGAAGGGTTTTAAACGCAATAATTTCAAACCAGACTCTAGACGCCCTATTTCTTTAAGTCTGTTGAGAAATCTTTGTTTAGCCCTGGGCAAGGTTTGTTTTAATGCGGTTGAAACTTCCTTATTCTGTACGGCTTTTTCTCTTGCGTTTTTCGGTGCCCTCAGAGTAGGTGAGTTGGTCTCTTGTAAGAAATCAGAGCCATCTGGCTTAATGATCCAAGATATTTCACTACATCACTCTTTCGTGCAGGTTTTTATTAGAAAGTCTAAAACGGACCAATTCGGTAGAGGTGCTAGTTTAAAATTAATATCGAACATAGACCCTGTCATCTGTCCGGTAGCTAACATGAGAGCATGGCTTTTAAATAGGCCTAGTTTGTCTGGCCCTTTGCTCGTCCATGGCGATGGCACTCCTGCTACTGTTTTTCAATTTAATGCGATGCTGAAGAAGTGCTTGATCTTTATAGGGAAGGAGAATTTAAGAATAACATCCCATTCATTTCGCATTGGAGCTGCCACTGAGGTGGCTAGGTCGGGCGTGTCAATTGCAAGAATAAAAGAGTTAGGCAGATGGGATTCGTCTAGATTTAAATTATATGTTAGGCATGATTTATATGATTATTAACTTTTATTTTGATTGCAGGTCCCTTTATTGTCTGGATAATTGGACACTCTTTTATATTCTGGGCTCAGAAGAGGGCTAGCCAACGTTCCTATTCTGAGAATTTGTCTTTCAGTGATTCTTATATTCAAGTTTTTTGGCATAGTATTCGGGGAATGAAATGGGGTAATTTAGTTGTTGAATGTAGTAAGCTCCTCAGACAATTCCCTCATCCTGATTTAATTATTTTTCATTTGGGTGGGAATGATATCGGCTATATAAAAACTCTTGATTTATTGGCTTTAATGAGATTGGATATTTCTAATCTCAAGCAAAATTTTATTCATACTAGTTTTGTTTTTTCAGAAATTGTTCCCAGGTTACTTTGGAAGGATAATAAGTTGTCCTTTTTGGATAGAATTCGCAAAAGAGTAAATGAGTATGGAAAAGTTTTTGCCTTTAATCGGAGGTTTTTCTTTTAAACATTTGGACTTGGAGGGTTTTGTTCCCGGTATTTATAGGTCTGATATGGTTCATTTATCAGACATTGGGTTAGATATTTTTTATCTTGGTTTGCAAAATATATTGGAGAAATGGCTGCGGTGTTGTTTTGGGGGGGGCCATGCATTAGGAATGCATGGCGTTTGGGAAAATCGCCCTACAAGCAGGGTGGATTGGTTATTCTTGGTGATTATTTTAAAGCTTAAGTGGTGGATTATTACTTGTTCATTATATCTTTTAAGTAACCCAAAATAAAAACATCACGGCCATTTATTCCAATAAGTTGTTGTCTTGTCTTTATTATTCAATTTGGGTCTTGTGATGCCATGAGAAATTGTATTGCTAAAATATTCACCCATGTTTCATCTGCATCATCCCTGTAGATGGTAACAGATTTTTTACAAGAATGTCTTGGTGCATTTGCCAATTCTGTTAGGATCTGCGGAATGCACCAAAATAAATATAAATAAAGGGTGCGTTCGCAGCCCGGAGGTGCCGGTATTCTAGGGGCTTATTTCAGCCGAGCCCTAACCACATGCGTGCATGATCATACTGGCGCAAAGCACATAATACAATTGACACTAGCGCATGGCGGCACGGCCATGCCACCCTTTTATAGTAGCAACTACAGGACCTACCAGAAAAGGACCAACAATGAGAAACTGTTCTAGAACACATGTAGTTTCAGGACATTCCTGGCGGACCAATAGGAGCTGCTGCAGTAGCTGAGCATGTGACCCCTGATCTCCTATGAGAGATCTTACCCTGGGCATGCTCAGAAAGGAAAACACAGGACTTAGTCCCAACTGAGTCTGCTTGCCGCTGACCTGCACTGGTTACAATGGCAGGACCTGGAGAGGCAGCAGTCATCCTCTGCACAGCACTAGACTGAGCGAGACGCTGGGACCGACGTCCCTGCTGAGCAGGTTCTACTGCGGCCGGAGACGGATGGGAGACCGCAGCGGGGATAGCTCGAGATTCCCCTTGTGCAGGAGTGGGAACTCGACCCCTAACATTACCCCCCTCCCTAGGGCCCCCCTCCTTTGGGCCTCACTATGCTCAAAGGCAGCAATGAGCTGAGGAGTGTGAACGTGCTCAACAGGCTCCCAGGACCTATCCTCAGGCCCATAACCCCTCCAATCCACCAAATAAAACTTCTTGCACCCTACAATAGCGTTCACCTCGTGATCGTCCATAGACGAACCCGATGTCCCGGCAGATGACTCAGAGAACTGTGACATGACCACGAGTTACAAGAGGGACACATGAAAGGTGTCGGAGATACCCAGGCGTGGTGGAAGGGCCAAACGGTATACCACAGGGTTAACCTGTTCGAGGACTTTGAAGGGACCTAGGTAACGGGGTGCCAACTTGGTGGACTCCACTCGCAGCCTGATGTTACGGGTGGAGAGCCACACCAAGTCACCAGGAGCAAATGTCGGAGCCGGGCGCCGATGTGCGTCAGCGGAGGACCTCATCCTCTCCTTGGAGGCCTGAATGGCATCCTGTGTACGATCCCAAATGTCCCGTGCCTCCACAGCCCAGTCTGCCACCCTGGAGTTGGTGGAAGACATGGGCATAGGCACAGGAACCCGCGGATGCTGACTGTAATGGTGGAGGAATGGTGTCTGTCCAGTGGAGTCTGCCACGGCATTGTTCAATGCAAACTCTGCCCACGGTAACAAAGATGCCCAGTCATCCTGCCTGGCAGAGACAAAGTGTCGCAGATATGTGACCAAGGTCTGGTTGGCCCTCTCTACCAACCCATTCGTCTCGGGATGATATGCAGAAGAGAGATTTAACTCGATACTGAGTAGATGACAAAGCTCTCTCCAGAACCGAGACGCAAGCTGGGGACCTCGGTCACTAATGATTTTGTCCGGCATGCCGTGTAGACGAAAGATATGTCTTATGAACAACGCAGTTAGGACCCGTGCAGAAGGTAACCGTGGTAACGGCACCAGATGCACCATTTTGGAAAAATGGTCGGCGAGCACCCAAATGATGGTGCAACTCCGAGACTTGGGTAAGCCCACCACAAAGTCCATTCCGACCATCTCCCAGGGCCCGTATGCCACCGGCAAAGGGTAAAGTAACCCAGCTGGCTGTTGTCGAGGAGATTTATTTTTGGCGCAGGAGACGCATGCATGAACATAATCCCCAACATCACGGACCATATGCGGCCACCAGTACATCCTCGCCAACAGCTCAGATGTCCTTTTGGTCCCAAAATGACCACCCACCCTGGACGAATGAGCCCAAGAGAGAACCTCCGGTCGCAAATTGGGTGGTACAAAAGTCTTGCCCGGAGGTACAGACTCTAGCGAAACCGGCACTACGGTTCTCAGGCTCTCAGAAGGGACAATAAGCCGAGGCTCCCCCTCCTCCTCCTCCTCAGAGGACACCACGGATCGAGAGAGAGCGTCAGCCCGAATGTTCTTCTCTCCCGAGAGATAATGGAGGGTAAAGTGAAATCGGGAGAAAAACAAGGACCATCTGGCCTGACGAGAATTTAGCCGCTGGGCTGTTTGTAAGTATACCAAATTCTTGTGATCCGTAAAGAATTGGAAGGGAAAGCGGGCCCCCTCCAACAGATGTCTCCACTCAGAGAAAGTCAACTTCATTGCTAGCAACTCCCTGTCCCCGATGGAATAATTCCTCTCCGCTGGTGAAAAGGTCTTGGAGAAGAAGAAGCAAGGATGCTTCCGACCTTGAGCATCCTTTTGAAAGAGAACTGCTCCAGCACCAACGGATGAGGCATCCACCTCCAATATGAATGGCTTGTCAACATCAGGGCAGTGTAGGATGGGAGCGCTAGCAAAATGTGACATAATTGAGGTGAAAGCCTTGGAGACTTCTTCGGACCACAGTTTGGGATTTGCTCCCTTCTTGGTGAGGGCTACCAATGGAGCTACCAAAGTTGAGAAATGGGGAATGAACTGGCGATAGTAATTAATGAACCCCATAAAGTCGCTGCACCGCTTTAAGAGAATGGGGTTCTTGCCAGTCCATCACAGCCTGTAGTTTGGCAGGATCCATAGCCAATCCCTGGGCGGAGATTATATAGCCCAGGAATGGTAAAAACTCCTACTCAAACACGCATTTCTCCAACTTTGCATAAAGGGAATTTGCCCGCAAGAGGTCGAAGACTCTGCAGACATCTCTCCGGTGGGAGTCAATATCTGGAGAGAAGATGAGAATATCATCCAGATAGACTACGACTGAGGTGGAAAGCATATTCCGGAAGATGTCATTAACAAAGTCTTGGAAAACGGCTGGGGCATTACAGAGCCCGAAGGGCATCACCAGATATTCATAGTGCCCATCCCTGGTATTAAAAGCTGTCTTCCATTCGTCCCCCTCGCGGATGCGAATCAGGTTGTAAGCACCACGCAGGTCTAATTTGGTAAATACCCTTGCTCCCCGGAGCCTATCAAAGAGCTCAGAAATCAGAGGCAGCGGGTATTTATTCTTAACAGTGATGGCGTTAAGACCCCTGTAATCTATGCAGGGACGTAATTCTCCGTTCTTCTTCTGCACAAAGAAGAACCCTGCCCCAGCCGGTGACACTGACTTCCTAATGAACCCTCTTGCCAGATTCTCCTGAATGTGTTGGGACATAGCCTCCGTCTCCGGGAGAGGGAGAGGATAGACCCGTCCCTGGGGAGGTTCTGCTCCAGGCAAGAGGTCAATAGGATAGTCATAGGGCGGTGAGGCGGAAGCGTCTACGCAGCCTATTTGGAGAACACTCTACATAGGACCAATAGCACTTGGGAAGGGAAGAAAGATCTGCGGGTATCCCTGTATTAGCAACCTGAACACTTTCCCTCACACATCTACCTCTACAAGACTCACTCCAACCCCGTATCTTCCCAGAGGACCACTCAATATGTGGGGAGTGAAGACGAAGCCAGGGTACTCCCAGCAGAGCCTCATCTATACCCTCAGGAAGGATAAGGAAAGAGATAATCTCCTGATGGGAAGGAGACATAGCTAATGTGAGAGGGATTGTCTGATGTGTGATCTGTGAGGGCAGTATGGATCCATTCACCACTCGAACAGTCACCGGTTTGGCGAGCATCACCTGAGGTATTGTGTGGCGGAGAGCAAAAGCAGAGGACATAAAGTTCCCCTCTGCTCCAGAGTCCACACAAAGCTCAACTGTTAGAGTGGATGGACCAAAAGAGATTGTCCCTTTAAAGGACAGCTTGGAGGCAAATGCCGCTGACTCTAGTGAACCTCCTCCCATGGTCACTAGACGCGATCGTGTTCCCGATCGCTGGGGACATCTATTGGCATAATGTCCTAACTGCTGACAATTGTTACAAACCACGGAGACTCGAACGGACCGAAACTTAGGTCCCGCTCGAACAATCTCCATGGCCTCCGGGAGGTCGGGCGCCTGAATGGGAGATTCTAGAGGTTTGGCAAAGGTGGGAGCCAGCCGAAACCTCCGTCTACACTGGGCCCGCTCCAACCTCCGCTCGTGAAAACGAAGGTCGATGCGGGTAGATATGGAGATAAGCTTCTTCAGTGAGGCAGGAATCTCCCTGGTGGCCAAGGCGTCCTTTACATGGTCAGCCAGACCTCTCCAGTATACCAGTATAAGGACCTTATCCAGCCACTCTAACTCGGAGGCCAGAGTCCGAAATTGGACTGAAAACTGACTGACCAAGCTCGAACACTGTGACATTGCCAGCAGTTGGAGCGCTGAATCGTGGGTGACCTGAGGGCCTAAAAAGACCTTTTTAAGAGCCTCCAGAAACCGACGAGCACTCCGCACCACGCGATCGTCACGCTCCCACAGCGGCGTTGCCCATTCCAAAGCTCTGCCCGACAGAAATGACACTATGAAACCCACTTGTGCCCGCTCTGTGGGAAAACGTGCAGCCAGAAGCTCGAGCTGTATAGAGCACTGACTCACGAATCCCCGACAATGTTTGCTGTCACCAGAAAACTTGTCTGGGAGTGGGAGATGGGACAAGGTCGGAGCAGAGGTGTTGGAGGACAAACTGGCTGCCACTGTGCTAGCAGCCTGAACAGCGACTGCGGTTACATCCACAGCTGAGGTTGTGCGCTCGAGAGCTGCCAACCTACCCTCCAGCTGCTGGATGAACTGCCGTAGGCGCTGGTCGTCCGCCATTTTACTAGCCAGACCCTGGCGCTAGTGTACTTTTAGGATCTGCAGAATGCACCAAAATAAATATAAATAAAGGGTGCGTTCGCAGCCCGGGGTCCACCGTGCAGGCAGAGCCTGCTGCTAGTAAGATGGCGGTATAAGCGAACTCTGTTACTTCACAGATTCGCTGAGGTAATGATGCAGAGGTAGAGACTGTGTCCTGTTAACACCACAGGAGTACACAGATAACTGCTGTGCGGATAGCAGTCCGTGATCATGCAGTCAGCACGCAAACATACAAATCTCCTCACCGGAGGTGCCGGTATTCTAGGGGCTTATTTCAGTCAGGCCCTGAACACGTGCATACTAATCTCCTCACCGGAGGTGCCGGTATTCTAGGGGCTTATTTCAGCCGAGCCCTAACCACATGCGTGCATGATCATACTGGAACAAAGCACATAACACAATTGACACTAGCGCATGGCGGCACGGCCATACCACCCTTTTATAGTAGCAACTACAGGACCTACCAGAAAAGGACCAACAATGAGAAACTGTTCTAGAACACATGTAGTTTCAGGACATTCCTGGCGGACCAATAGGAGCTGCTGCAGTAGCTGAGCATGTGACCCCTGATCTCCTATGAGAGATCTTACCCTGGGCATGCTCAGAAAGGAAAACACAGGACTTAGTCCCAACTGAGTCTGCTTGCCGCTGACCTGCACTGGTTACAATGGCAGGACCTGGAGAGGCAGCAGTCATCCTCTGCATAGCACTAGACTGAGCAAGACGCTGGGACCGACGTCTCTGCTGAGCAGGTTCCACTGCGGCCGGAGACGGATGGGAGAGCGCAGCGGGGATAGCTCGAGATTCCCCTTGTGCAGGAGTGGGAACTCGACCCCTAAACATTCATCCTTCTTTAATTACAAGAAGATAGCCAGTGCAGTATGCTGAAAAAAAGCCCCACACCATGATGTTCATACCCCTAAACTTCACTGTTGGTATGGTGTTTTTGGGGTGATATGCAGTGCCTTTTGGCCTCCAAACTTGGTGTGTGTTATGGCATCCAAAGAGTTCAATTTTGGTCTGACCTGACCAGGCTTGTCTAAATGTTGCTGACCAAACTTGAACATGCTTTTTGTTCAGCAGTGGAGTCTTGCATCGTGAGCGTGCATACAAGCCATGGAGGTTGAGTGCATAACTTATAGTTTTACTTGAAACCATTGTACCTGCTGATTCCAGGTCTTTCTGTACCTGGCTCTTGGACAACTCTTCTGATAATTCTTTTCACTTCTCTGTCTAAAATCTTGTGGCTAGCACCTGGTCATGGCCGGTTTATGGTGAAAAGATGTTCTTTCCACTTCCAGATTATGGCCCAAACAGTGCTCACTGGAACCTTCAGTAGTTTATAAGTTCTTCTGTAACTAATGCCATCAGTATATTTTGCAACAATAAGGTTGAGATGGTCCTGAGACAGCTTATTGGTTTTACCCATCATGAGATGTTTCTTGTTTGGCACATTGGTAATGAGACATCTTTTATCGGCAATCAGTTGAACCAGCTGATATTATTTTTTACTAAGTGGCAGGATTGCTTTCTAATTACTGATAGATATCAGTTGCTGTCACGACTTTCCATGGCTATTTGCACCTGTTTCTTCACCTTTTCAATACTTTTTCCCTTTGTTATTTCTCATTAACACGCAACCTTCGATCCTCTCAAGATCTCCTTCTCGACTCCCCCCTCATCTCTTCTTTCCACAACCGCATACAAGACTTCTCCCGGGCTTCCCCCATACTCTGGAACTCCCTGCCGCAAAACATCACACTTTCACCAACAACGGAGACCTTCAAGAAAAACCTGAAGACCCACCTGTTCCGACAAGCCTACAACCTGCAATGATCCTCAGTCTACTGAACCATCGCACGACCAGCTCTACCCTTTCCTAGTGTATTCTCACCCATCCCTGCAGACTGTGAGCCCTCGCGGGCAGGGTCCTCTCTCCTTCTGTACTTGTGTGTCCCTTGTCTAGCACATGTTTATTGTACCTGTCTATATTTTTTCCCTTTTCATATGTAAAGCGCCATGGAATAAATGGCGCTATATAAATGTATAATAATAATAATTATTACACATAACTTAATTTATGGACATCTACGGTTTGATTTCTTTGCATGTGTGAATTGGATGGATTGTTACAAACATCTGATGAGAATTTCATGCCAATATCACCTTTAGAAATATATTTACTTAAAAAATTGGTGACACGTCGAACACTTTTTTCACCCACTGTATAGACTGGATATTTTTACTATGCAAAATAGGCAGGTGTGGGAAAAATGCAGAGAAAAAAAGAATGTTTTCAAAAATAAGTGTTAATTGCTTATTTGTGTCAATTTACAAAATACAAAGTGACTGAACAAAAGAGAAATCTAAATTATCTCAATATTTGGTGTGACCACCAGAGAGGACCTGATCTGCAAAGATTCAAGTTTGACAAACTGTGCAGCTTTTTCATGAAAATTCAATTTGCCTCAATAGTTTTCTCTGCATATTAAATTTTCCATATTATGCTTTCCAGACCGCAGAGCAAAATAGATGTAGATTGTAAAATAAGAAAAATTTATTCTCATCCCTACAGCTTATCTCTCCCATCATACCCACAGCCTATTATCCGGTCCTTGGTGCCTCTCATTTTCCTCTTCCACTGTTGTGTGGATTATCTTTGGCTTCTTTACTCCAGGTAAAGGCTTCCAGCTGGACTAGGTCATATGTCTCTTGGTGAGAGCACACACCCTTAATGCACCCGTCTCCTTGCAGAAAACCACTCTGCACCTCCATAAGTAATAGTGGATGCAATGTCACTACTTTACAATGACCCTTGATTTTCATTATCCATGATCTCTTCCAAAAGGTAGGGGAGAAAACAAGGGGATCTTCTAACTTGGATATAATCCTTATAAACCTGGGAGGAAATGGTTGAGGAGGAAAGAGTGGCTGGGACCCTAGTAGGTAGCGACCATGCTACTTTAGAATTTTGGATAACTAGAGGCGAAAGGCCTATGAAGACTCAGACTTCAAATTTAGATTTCAGAAAGGCAGATTTTAAGGGACTTAGAAAGAGAATCGGAGGGATCCAATGGCTAGATATCCTTAAGGACAGAAAAGTCCAGGAAGGATGGGAAATCTTGAAAAATTAGAGTCTTAACCCCTTAACAACCGCCGATACGCCTTTTAACGGCGGTGGTTAAGGGTACTTAAACCACAGCGCCGTGAAAAGTATATAGAACCCCCAGAGTCGGATTTTCTCCAGGGTCTCGGCTACCTGGGGTAGCCGAGACCCCAGAGAACATGATTCGGATTGGATTTTACCAACTCCGCGTTTTGCTTTTGCGATCGCTGTTATTAACCATATAACGGCGACTGCAAAAAATACAAATGCTGCGATTCTGCTTTATCTTTCTCTCTCCTCTGATGTGATCGCACATCAGAGGAGAGACAAATAGGGCCCTAATCCTCCCCGGTACCATCCGGTGTCCCCAGATCCTCCTGCCTCCTCCGGTGGGTGCCGCCATCTTGGTCCGGGAAGAAAATGGCGGGCACATGCGCAGTGAGCCCGCTAAATCTGCCGGCTGGCAGATTCATTCATTCAGTGAAAGTACATTTTGATCACTGTGATAAACCCTATCACAGTGATCAAAATAAAAAAAATAGTAAATAAACCCTCTCTATATGACCCCCTTAGTTAGGCAAACATAATAAAATAAAGAAAATATATTTATTTTCATTTTTCCAATAGGGTTAGGGTCATAATTAGGGTTAGGGTTGGAATTAGGGTTAGGTTAACAATTAGGGTTAGGGTTACAATTAGGGTTAGGGTTACAATTAGGGTTGGAATTAGGGTTAGGGTTGGAATTAGGGTTGGGATTAGGGTTGGGATTAGGGTTAGCAGAGGCGTATCTAGGCTTTCTGGCACCCGGGGCAAGAATTTGCTTCGGCGCCCACCCCCCCCCCCAGCACACATGCGATTTGCACACTTAGTCATGTACCGACGAGCTGCTCTCCCTAATGCTCTCAATGTTCAGTGAAAAACTGAGAGAAGCAGGAAGAGAAGCTCGTTGTCACAGGACCATAAGTATGAAAATCGCATATGAGTGAAGTGTCCGTGTGATGACTACTGGAACCTGCAGAGCTGAATCCTGACATTGCAGCTTCTGAATTCTCACAACGAATGCTCTGCACACTTTTAAGATTCTCCCTTACTGGTGGCAAGAGTACACGGTCATGTCAGCACAAGTATGTGATTTATATACTTCTGGCCACATTCCAACTAGATGTGCCCAGCCTCGCTCCGTTCATTTTCATTGAGTGAGGCCACACATGTTTAGTCAGCATATGACCGCATGTATGTAAATTACCGGTATGAGAGAATCCTGACAGCATGCAGTGCGCACTGTGAGAATTCTGAAATTGACTAATTCTCATGTTTTTATTTATGTTAGGAGCATTAAAGGGGTTGTCCAGGTTTGTGCTGAGTCTGCAGTCATTCTATGTGACACAGACCTGGAGAACCCCTTTAATGTTCCTAACAAATAAAGACATGAGAATTAGTCAATTTCACAAATAATATTTACATCCAGGTACCTTATAGATGACGTCGTCTCTGGAGTCGTTCTCCTTTTCTTCATCTTGTCAAGACCCCATGATGAGTTTTCTCATCCACAGCCGTCTCTGCAGACCTCCATCTTCTCCGCTCTTCTGCACCAACTCTCCACACGATGCCCTTAAAGACAGAAGAGTCATTATAATGCCCCTAAATAAAAATATCTGCAATATACTGTCGCCTCACACTATTCCCCTCCCTCCTCACACTGTCTCCTCTCACATCCCCCTGTTCAGCATACTGTCTCCTTATTTACCCCCTCACTATACTGTCTGCTCACACATACCCCTGACTCCCCATACTGTGTCCACATACATTCACCCGTTCACTCCCCACACTGTCTGCAACCATCCCCCATACTGTTTCCTCATACATACATACTCTTCAGTACCCTCAAATCCCCCCACACATATTAAATACCCCCATCCCCACTCCAAATCCCCAGCCCCCACACATAAAATAGCCCTCCATCCCCACTCCAAATCCCCGGCCTCCACACATAAAATAGCCCCCCCATCCCCACTCCAAATCCCCCCACACATAAAATAGCCCCCCCATCCCCACTCCAAATCCCCCCACACATAAAATAGCCCCCCATCCCCACTCCAAATCCCCCCACACATAAAATAGCCCCCCATCCCCCACACATAAAATAGCCCCCCCCATCCCCACTTCAAATCCCCCCACACATAAAACAGCCCCCCATCCCCACTCCAAATCCCCCACACATAAAATAGTCCCCCATCCCCACTCCAAATCCCCGGCCCCCACACATAAAATAGCCCCCCATCCCCAAATCCCCCCACACATAAAGTAACCCCCATCCCCACTCTAAATTCACCCCCCATACACACACATTATGCCCCCCCCCATCTTCGGTGGTATCTTCAGCTCCATATTGGAGCACACTTACCACCAGCGTTCCCCCACCTTGCCGCCGCCGGCCAGTGACGTCAGCAGCGTGATCACATGACCTGATCACGCTGCTGGCGTCGCTCTGACCCGCAGTCAGAGCTTCAATTGTACTGGCGTCTATATAGACGCCAGTGCAATTGATTCCTGGCTGGGAGCCGGCACGCAGCAGCTTCTCTGCGCCGGCTGTTAGCTTGACAGCCGGCACAGGGAACCGCCGACTCTCAGGCCGGGGGCGGCAGAACACAGCCGCGGGGGAGACACTGCGGACCGCCGCATTAGGCGGCCCGACTGCGCCCCCCTGCTGGCTGCGCCCGGGGCAACTGCCCCGGCTGCCCCCCCCTAGATACGCCCCTGAGGGTTAGGGTTGGGATTAGGGTTAGTGGTGTGTTGGGGTTAGGGTTGGAGCTAGGGGTTTTCACTATTTTGGCACATCAGGGGGTCTCCAAACACGACATGGCATTCAAAAAGTTAAATGGTGCTCCATCCCTTCTGAGCCCTGCCGTGCACCCAAACAGTGGTTTACCCCAACATATGGGGTGTCAGTGTACTCAGGACAAATTGAACACCAATTTTGGGGTTCTAATTTCTCCTGTTACCCTTGGGAAAATAAAAAATAGCGGGCCAAAAAATCTTTTTTGAGGAAAAAAATGATTTTTTATTTTCACGGCCCTGCGTTTGTAAACTTCTGTGAAGCACTTGGGGGTTCAAAGTGCTCACCACACAAATTTAGATAAGCTCCTTAAGGGGGTCTAGTTTCCAAAATGGTGTCACTTGTGGGGGGTTTCTACTGTTTAGGCACATCAAGGGCTCTGAAAACACAACATGACGCCCACAGAACATTCCATCAAAGTCTGCATTGCAAAATGGCGCTCCTTCCCTTCCAAGCTCTCCCATGCGCCCAAACAGTGGTTCCCCCCACATATGGGGTATCAGTGTACTCAGGAAAAATTGGACAACTTTTGTGGTCCAATTTCTCCTGTTACCCTTGGGAAAATAAATAGCGGGCTAAAATATCATTTTTGAGGAAAAAAATTATTTTTTATTTTCACGGCTCTACGTTATAAACTTCTGTGAAGCACTTGGAGGTTCAAAGTGCTCACCGCACATCTTGATAAGTTCCTTAAGGGGTCTAGTTTCAAAAATGGGGTCACTTGTTGGGGGTTTCCACTGTTTAGGCACATCAGGGGCTCTCCAAAGGTGACATGGCGTCCAGCCAATTCTGCGTTGAAAAAGTCAAACGGCGCTCCTTCCCTTTGGACCTCTGCCGTGCGCCAAAAAAGTGGTTTACCCCCACATATGGGGTATCAGCGTATTCAGGAGAAATTGCACAACAAATTTTATGGTTCATTTTAACACTTATGAAAATAAAAAAAATTGGTTCTGAAGTAAAATTTTTTGCAAAAAAAGTTAAATGTTAATTTTTTACTTCCACATTGCTTCAGTTCCTGTGAAGCATGTAAAATAAACTTCTTGAATGGTGTTGTAAAAATGAGAAATCGCTGGTCAACTTTTAACCCTTATAACTTCGTAACAAAAAAATTTGTTTCCAAGATTGTGCTGATGTAAAGTAGACATGTGGGAAATGTTATTTATTAAGAAATTTGTGTGACATATCTGTCTGATTTAAGGGCATAAAAATTTAAAATTTGAAAATTGCTAAATTTTCAAATTTTTCGCAATATTTCCGTTTTTTTCATAAATAAACGCAATTCATATAAAAATTTTTTTACCACTAACGTGAAGTACAATATGACACGAAAAAACACTCTCAGAATCAGAGGGATCTGTTAAAGCATTCCAGAGTAACAACCTCATAAAGTAACAGTGGTCAGAATTGTAAAAATTGGCCCGGTCATTAAGCTGCAAATTGGCTCTGTCATTAAGGGGTTAAAGCACAATCGTTAACCCTTTTTGGAAGTGCATTTGAGCAGCAGGGTGATTTGCTGTTGAAGGAGAAAAAAAAATCTCTTTAAATCTTCTGCTTCAGCGAGTGTGAGCGAGCTGAGTGTGACCGGCGCGCAAGTGCGAACGGTGGTAAGTGTGACTTGAGATTCAGTGACTTTGGATTCAGGGAGTTTCCAAGGGAAGAATTACTGAATTGCTGTTATATTTTATTAATACTTTTATTTATTTTTACTTATCTTTGCTGTCTGGTGAAATCCCCATTAGAAATGTGCTCCACTATTGCCAATGCCATCCAGTGTACATCTTGCCACATGTATGCATGTCTGTCCTTGAACAGCCGGTCGAGGGTGCATACTGCTGTGTGAGATGTGAGCACGTTGTGCATTTGGAAGCCCAAATTCTGGATCTAAATGTGCAGCTGGCAACACTGAGATCCATAGACAATTGTTATGTTTCGGTAGCTGAGGAGTGCAGGTAAAAAAGGCAATACACCAGAGAAGTTGGAATCTATGAGATTGCAGTACCCTGACTAACCACCACAACTAGAGGCAGCCGTGGAGCATTCCTACGTTGGTCCTAGACGCCTCGTCACAGCCTGAGAAACTAACTACACCTAAAGATAGAAAGAGGAAAGCTATCTGCCCCGGAGCAGATCCCCAAAGAACATAGAAAGCCCCCAAACATGTAATGGCGGTTAGACAAGATGTAATACTGACACAGACAGAAAATAGTATGAGCAAACGTTGGGGCCCAAACTACCTAAATAGAAAAGGATAGGAAGGGCACTTACTGCAATCCCAAAAAACCCTGAAAAGCACCAACTCTACTAATTTCAAAATCACCTGAAATCACACGACCTCTACCACCTAAATTAGTTCTCTGGTGTAACAAAATCAAAACAGCAGCCACTGAAGAAACTGGAAAAAGCAAAAGTACAAACATCAGTGGCTGAACTAAACTGAGAGGGCAAAAGCCCCCGGAGGGGACCCTGAAGGCCCCCACAGAAGTGCAGGACAAAATGCAAAAATCAAGCACAAAAACAAAAAGAAGAAAATGTCTTATCTGCTAGCAGGAGATGCAGACACGACACAGCAGGCTACAAAGGAAACAGGACTCAAGGATTGAGACCAGAACAATTGATCACCGGCAACCCTGATGGGAAGGCGACTCCCTTATATAAGACCAGTCAGTAACACCTGATTCCCACTCCTCACAATCTTCACTGGACAGTCAAGTACCGCTTGTAACCACCAGAGGGAGCCTCTGCTCAGAACTCATTTCAAGTCCATTCACAACAGACAATGTGGAAAGGAGTCTTCTGCTCACTGAGCAGACGCTCAATGGGATAGATGAGGGGGGGGATGCTAGGATGGAGCTGCAGGACACTGAAGTACGAAGCTGGGTGACAGTTAGAAGGCGGGGTAGAGGGAAGAGCGCCAGGGAGGCTAGTCCTGATCTGGCACACCCCAATAAGTTTGCAAAGTTGGCAGATGAGGGGGTTGTCAGTACAGGGGTAGCACTGCTGCAGCCAGGCATGTCCTCTGAAAGCCGGAGGAGTGTCTGCTCCAGTAAGGGGGAATTAGGAGAGCAGGGCAGGCCAGACAGGTGCTGGTAGTGGGGGACTCAATTATTAGGGGAACAGATAGGGCAATCTGTCACAAAGACAGGGATCGTCGAACAGTGTGCTGCCTACCTGGCGCTCGAGTCCAACACATTGCTGATCGGGTTGACAGATTACTGGGAGGGGCTAATGAGGACCCAGCGGTCATGGTGCACATTGGCACAAATGACTAAGTTAGAGGTAGGTGGAAGGTCCTTAAAGACGATTTCAGGGAATTAGGCTGCAAGCTTAAAGCAAGGACCTCCAACGTGGTATTTTCTGAAATACTGCCTGTACCACGTGCCACACCAGAGAGGCAACGGGAGATTAGGGAGGTTAATAAGTGGCTCAAGAATTGATGTAGGAAGGAGGGGTTTGGGTTCCTGGAGAACTGGGCCGACTTCTCAGTTGGCTACAGATTCTATGCTAGGGACGGGCTGCACCTCAATGGGGAGGGTGCACCTGTGCTGGGGGAGAGAATGGCTAGAAGGTTGGAGGAGTCTTTAAACTAGGGACTAGGGGGGAGGGTATTCATTTTATAGGAGGGGAAGGCAGTGCAGATAGAGACCTGAGCACAAATAATGAAATTGGGGGTGGGGTGGCATGGGGGTGGGGTTAGAACAGTTAATAATTTAAGAAAGAATAGAGGTTCAGAGAGATACATAAAGTGCATGTATACTAATGTCAGAAGCCTCACCAACAAAATGGCGGAATTAGAATTAATTTTGTTGGAACATAATTATGACATGGTGGGGATATCTGAGACTTGGCTGGATGAGAGCCACGACTGGGCGGTTAATTTACAGGGCTATAGTCTGTTTAGAAATGACCGTAAAAATAAGCGAGGTGGGGGTGTGTGTTTATATGTAAAATCATCCTTAAAACCCATCCTGCGTGATATCTGTGAATCTAATGAAGATGTAGAGTCTCTGTGGGTGGAGATTAGGGGAGGGGGGAAAAATAATAAATTACTGATAGGGGTTTGTTATAAGTCTCCTAAAATAATGGAAGCAACAGAGAATATCCTCGTAAAGCAAATAGATGAAGCAGCAACTCAAGGAGAAGTCATTATTATGGGGGACTTCAACTACCCTGAAATACAATGGGGAACAGAAACCTGTAGTTCCAGCAAAGGTAATTGGTTTTTGGCAACTATGAGAGACAATTACCTTTCACAACTAGTTCAGGACCCAACAAGAGGGGGGGCACTGCTAGACCTAATATTAACCAACAGGCCAGACAGCATATCAAATATAAGGGTTGGGGGTCACTTGGGTAATAGTGATCACAAAATAATAAGCTTTCCAACGGATGAGAGATGATCTTAGTGCAATAAACTGGGACGATATCCTGAGACATAAAAATACACAAAGAAAATGGGAGACGTTTATTAGCATCCTGAATAGGACCTGTGCACAGTATATACCCTATGGGAATAAACATGCTAGAAATAGGAGGAAACCACTATGGCTAAATAGAGCTGTAAGGGGCGCAATAAGTGACAAAAAGAAAGCGTTTAGGGAATTAAAGCAAGTAGGTAGTGATGAGGCATTAAATAAATACAGAAGACTGAATAAATTCTGTAAAAAGCAAATCAAGACAGCAAAGATTGAGGCAGAGAGACTCATTGCCAGAGAAAGTAAAAATAATCCCAAAATATTCTTTAACTACATAAATAGCAAGAAACTAAAAAATGATAGTGTTGGTCCCCTTAAAAATAGTCTGGGTGAAATGGTGGATGAGGATGAGGAAAAAGCCAATATGCTAAATGACTTTTTTCAACTGTATTTACACAAGAAAATCCCATGACAGATAACATGATCAGTGATAAAAAAAATTCTCCATTAAATGTCACCTGCTTAACCCAGCAGGAAGTACGGCGGTGTCTAAAAATCACTAAAGTTGACAAATCTCCGGGCCCGGATGGGATACACCCCCGAGTACTGCAGGAATTAAAGGGAATCTGTCACCCTAAATTGGCGGGATATTTAAATGATGGCAGTCAGGTCAGATGGGCGGTGTTTTGGGTACTTGCCTTAACATGTTGTTGGCCGCTGTCTCCATTATTTCTGGGAATTGTAGTCGTTGCCCTCCATATAACGCACCTGCGCATTGCAATCTGCGGGCAAAGCATACTGCGCGTGCGCAATTCAAGATTGCAATGCGCAGGTGCGTTATATGGAGGGCAACAACTACAATTCCCAGAAATAATGGAGACAGCGGCGAACAACATGTTAAGGCAAGTGCCCAAAACACCGCCCATCTGACCTGACTGCCATCATTTAAATATCCAGCCAATTTAGGGTGACAGATTCCCTTTAAGTACAGTCATAGATAGACCATTATTTTTAATCTTTAAAGATTCCATAATAACGGGGTCTGTACCACAGGACTGGCGTATAGCAAATGTGGTGCCAATATTCAAAAAGGGGGCAAAAAGTGAACCTGGAAGTTATAGGCCAGTGAGCTTAACATCTACTGTGGGTAAAATTCCAGAGGGTTTTTTAAGGGATACTATATTGGAGTATCTGAGGCTGAATAACCTCATGACACAGTATCAGCATGGGTGTCAAGATCCCGTCTGGGTTGGAGCCGATGTTACTGCAAACACTAGGGGAAGCAGAGGCAGGTAGCGTAGTCAGGTGGCAGCCGGAGGTCGGTACACAGGAAAGGCAGTTAGGTAACAGAGGAGCAGGCAGATTACGTAGTCAGGTGGCAGCCGGAGGTCGGTACACAGGAAAGCAGTGTTTGTAGCAATGGATCAGGCGGAGAGCGTAGTCAGAAGGCAGGCCGAGGTCGGTTCACAGGAGAGCAGTGTTTGTAGCAATGGATCAGGCGGAGAGCGTAGTCAGAAGGCAGGCCGAGGTCGGTTCACAGGAGAGCAGTGTTTGTAGCAATGGATCAGCAGGAAACGCTTGACTAAAGGCTTGGAGCTCAATAATCTCGCAATGACACACCCACAGGGCCAGGTTTATATAGGGTGTGTAATTGGCAATCAGAGGCCCAATCAGGAGAGCACTAGGTGTAGCCAATCAGGAAGAACAGTCAATGGTATCTGGGTTCAGCAAGGAACTTTGCAGCCAGCAGAATAGCTCAGATGGTAGAGCTGCTGGCCAGTAGACAAGAGGTACTGGGTTCGACTCCTGACAGTACTCCCCTCCTTCCAGGATGGCCTCTGGACATCTCAGGAGCTGGCTTATCCGGGTACCTCTGATGAAAGGCTCTTGTTAGTCTAGGAGCATGGACGTTGTCCCTTGGTTCCCATGAATTTTCCTCTGGTCCGTAACCCTTCCACTGCACCAGATACTGCAGTTTACCTCTGAATTTTCGGGAGTCCAGAATCTTATCCACAATGTATTCTTCTTCACCACGGATCCTTTCTGGTGGAGGAGGTGGCTGAATTCTTCCTGGAAACGGGTTTTCACAGAAGGGTTTGAGCAAGGATATGTGAAACACTGGATGAATCTTTAGATTGTTGGGAAGTTTTAAACGAAAAGCAACCTGGTTAATTTTTGCAGAAATTTGAAAAGGTCCAATGAATTTCTGACCCAATTTGGAGGATGGCACATGTGTCTTAAGGTTTTTAGTGGACATCCAAACTTTGTCTCCAACCTGAAGAGCAGGGGGCACTCTCCGATGTTTATCTGCTGCTTCCTTATATACTTCCTGGGTCTTGAGTAATATCTCTGATAATTCCTTCTGGGATTCCTGTAATTTTGCAAGCCTGTCATTTACAGCAGGAATGGGAGTGTTCACTGGCAGATTAGGGATAAATACTGGATGTACTCCATAATTAGCAAAAAATGGGGTTTGAGATGTAGCGCTATGTATGGAGTTGTTGTAGGCAAACTCTGCTGTTGGTAAATAGTCCACCCAGTCATCCTGAAGATAGGAAATGAAGCAACGGAGGTATTGCTCCAAAGTCTGGTTCGTTCTCTCCGTCTGGCCATTGGACTGAGGATGGAAAGCGGTAGAAAGATTCACCGCGACTCCCAAGGCTGTACAGAAACTCTTCCAAAATTTTGACGTAAACTGAACGCCTCTGTCAGACACCACGCTGTCAGGAATTCCATGTAACCTGAATACCTCTTTGATTATCAGTTCTGCAGTTTCTTCAGCAGTAGGAATTCCTTCAGTTGGAATAAAGTGGGCCATTTTTGTGAGTCGGTCCACTATGACAAGGATGACGGTCATCTGTTTGGAAGGGGGTAGTTCCACAATAAAATCCATGGAAATAGATCCCCAAGGCCTGGATGGAACTGGAAGTGGTTGCAAGAGTCCTAGAGGAGACGATCGTGGGGTCTTGTTTCGTGCGCATGTTAAACAGGTTGAAACATATTTCCTCACGTCCTTCCTACAATTAGGCCACCAAAAGAAACGAAGTAGTAAGTCTTGTGTTTTTGCAACTCCAGGATGTCCTGCCAGTTTAGAATCATGGACACTTTTGAGGACTTCAAGGCGAGAAGATTCAGGTACATATATTTTGTGTTTCTGCATCCAAAACCCCTCTTTGAATGAAAGATCGACGTCTTCCGAAGGATGGTTAAGGAAAGAGTCCTCTTGATATCCATCTTTAATTCTATTACATAGTCCTCTAGAGTGCAATATTCCCAAAAAATTTTTAGGGCCTAGAATTGTATCGTCATTACTAGACCTCTCCTGAGGTTCCGAACACATCCTGGACAGGGCGTCAGCCTTGCCATTTCTTGAACCAGGCCGGTAAGAAATTATAAAATTGAATCTTGAGAAAAATAAGGCCCATCGTGCTTGTCTTGCAGACAATCTTTTTGCTGTACGGAGGAATTCAAGATTCTTGTGGTCCGTGAGGACAGTCACAGGGTGATTGGCACCTTCCAAAAGATGTCTCCATTCGGAGAAGGCAACTTTAATGGCTAACAGTTCTTTATTACCGATGTCGTAGTTCTTTTCTGCAGATGACATGGTGTGGGAAAGAAACGCACATGGGTGAAGTTGCATTTTGTCCCCAACTCGCTGAGACAGAATGGCTCCCACTGCAGAGTCCGAGGCGTCCACTTCGACAGTAAATGGCAATTCAGGATTTGGGTGTACTAACAATGGAGCAGACGTAAAAAGAGTTTTCAATTTGTCAAAAGCCTCCTGTGCCTCCGGAGACCAGAAAAATGCTTTGGTCTTTTTTGTTAGTGTAGTAATTGGTAGAATGATCCGTGAAAAGTTCTTTATAAATTTTCGGTAAAAATTTGCAAATCCTATGAAACGCTGGACGTCTTTTAAATTTCTTGGAACAGGCCAGTCCACTACAGCATTGATTTTGCCGGGATCCATGCTCAGACCTTCTGGGGAGATTATATATCCCAGAAATTGGATACTGGTTTGTTCAAACTCACATTTTTCAAGTTTAATGTAAAGATGGTTCTCCTGTAGTCGTTCCAAGACTAACTGGACGTGCCTGCGATGCTCTTCCAAGGTGTCTGAAAATATAAGAATGTCATCGAGATAAGCCACAACGAATTGGTCCAAGAAATCTCGAAATACATCATTAATAAAATGTTGAAAGGTGGCTGGGGCATTGCTAAGACCAAAGGTCATAACCAGAGATTCAAAATGTCCATATCTCGTTCTGAAGGCTGTCTTCCACTCATCTCCTGGGCGAATCCGTATGAGGTTGTAAGCCCCTCTAAGATCCAGCTTCGTAAAGATTTTCGCAGAACGGAGTCTCTCAAATAGTTCAGGAATCAAGGGTAGCGGGTAGCGATTCTTGACAGTGATATTATTCATCTCTCTGTAGTCAATACATGGCCGCAGAGTGGAGTCTTTCTTTTCAACAAAGAACAGGGGTGCCCCAGCTGGAGATGTGGAAGGTCGAATAAAGCCTTTCTCTAAATTTTCATCCAGGAACTTTCTTAATACCTTCAATTCAGGTTCGGAAAGATTGTAAATCCGTCCAAATGGAATGGTTGCTCCTGGCAGCAATTCAATGGGACAGTCGTAAGGACGGTGAGGAGGTAATTGATCTGCTTTCTTCTTACTGCAGACATCAGAGAACTGCTGATATTGAGGTGGTAGTTTCTCTTCCTTCTCATGCGAAATCTCAGAGATTTGGACTTGTTGGAGAACAGGGGGTTCCTTATGACAATTATTCTTACAGTAGTCAGATGGAAAGGTGATGGTCCTTGATGCCCAGTTGATAGAAGGGTTATGGACTGAAAACCAGGGGATCCCTAGAATAACCGGAAATTTCGGAGATGAAATAAGGTGGAAACTGACAGCTTCATGATGATCCGGTTCGATACAAATCTCCAGTTCGATTGTCTCATGCGTGACAGGTCCAGAAGACAAGGGTGATCCATCCACAGTTTCCATTTCAATTGGTGTGGATTTGGTCCTACTGGAAATATTATTATCACGTGTAAATTTTAAGTCCATAAAATTTCCTCCTGCTCCCGAATCCAACAGGGCAGAGCATTGTATTTTTTGGGTGCCCATTACAACCTGAATGGGGATTACAAAATGAGATGATGTAGAATGTATTTTGTCTATTTCTGGCGTTACTGATGAGATAGTCTGCAAGATGGAATCCGACTGCTGAGAAAGGTCCATATTGCTGGCAGACCTGTTGTTGGTAAAGGCTATAGTCCTTTTGTTAGGACAGTTGATGGCATAGTGTCCAGGGTCCCCACAATAGAGGCAGAGATGTTCTGCACATCGCCTCTCCTTCTCCTGTGCAGAGAGTGGTCTTCGGATGACGTCGATCTGCATCGGTTCAGACACGCCTTGCGTCTTTTCTTGGTGGTCCGATGCTGAAAATGAGAAGCCAGGGCTATTCCCAAGTGCTCGCAGTCTCTCCTTTCTCCTTTCAGTAAGTCTCTGGTCAATCCGGATACATAGTTGAATAAAGTCCTCCAACTGGTCAGGGTCTCAACCCTGGCAAGCTCGTCTTTCACTGGTTCTGATAACCCTCGTCAAAATTGACTTCTCTGGGCCGCTGGATTCCAGGTGGTGTCGGCCACCCAGCGACGGAACTCCGATGTATATTCCGCAACAGAGCGACGTCCTTGGCGCAAATTATGTAATTTGGTTTCTGCTGTGGCACAGCGGTTTGGGTCATCAAAAACTTGATTCATAGCTGCGATGAAAGCTTCCAGGTCATTAAGGACGGCATAGTCCTTTTCTACATAAGGTGAAGCCCAAGCAAGAGCTTCATCCGTCAGGAGATTTATCATGAAAAAAACTTTCTTCCTCTCAGTGGTAAAGGGAGCAGGTTGCATCTGGAAGTATATGCGGCATTGATTGAGGAATCCTCGGTACTGCTTGCGATCCCCACTGAACTTTGCAGGCAGCGGCAGCCGCGCGTGTGATTCGGACCCTGAATTGCGCACGTCCAGAAGTTGTTTTTGTAGCTCAATTACTTCCTGTTGTATCGCCGTGAAATCAGTTTGTAACTTGGCATATTTTCCTTGAGAGTCAGTACAAAAACTTTGAAGCTCCGTAACTTGCCGCCTCAGGGTGTTCACAGCGGACTCCATTTTGGCGCGAGATTATTCTGTCAAGATCCCGTCTGGGTTGGAGCCGATGTTACTGCAAACACTAGGGGAAGCAGAGGCAGGTAGCGTAGTCAGGTGGCAGCCGGAGGTCGGTACACAGGAAAGGCAGTTAGGTAACAGAGGAGCAGGCAGATTACGTAGTCAGGTGGCAGCCGGAGGTCGGTACACAGGAAAGCAGTGTTTGTAGCAATGGATCAGGCGGAGAGCGTAGTCAGAAGGCAGGCCGAGGTCGGTTCACAGGAGAGCAGTGTTTGTAGCAATGGATCAGGCGGAGAGCGTAGTCAGAAGGCAGGCCGAGGTCGGTTCACAGGAGAGCAGTGTTTGTAGCAATGGATCAGCAGGAAACGCTTGACTAAAGGCTTGGAGCTCAATAATCTCGCAATGACACACCCACAGGGCCAGGTTTATATTGGGTGTGTAATTGGCAATCAGAGGCCCAATCAGGAGAGCACTAGTGTAGCCAATCAGGAAGAACAGTCAATGGTATCTGGGTTCAGCAAGGAACTTTGCAGCCAGCAGAATAGCTCAGATGGTAGAGCTGCTGGCCAGTAGGCAAGAGGTACTGGGTTCGACTCCTGACAAATGGGTTTACGAGGGACCGTTCTTGTCAGACTAATCTGATAAGCTTTTATGAAGGGGTAAGTTCAGGACTGGACCAAGGGAATGCAGTGGACGTGGTGTTCATGGACTTCTCAAAAGCTTTTGATACAGTGCCACACAAAAGGTTGATACATAAAATGAGAACAATGGGGATAGGGGAAAATATGTGTAAGTGGGTTAAGAACTGGCTCATGGATAGAAAACAAAGGGTGGTTAGTAACCCTTAGTGACAGAGCCATTTTGCAGCTTTATGTCACTTTATGAGGTTAGAACTCTGGAACGCTTTTACGAATCCAGCTGATTCTGAGAATGTTTTTTCGTGACATATTGTACTTCACGTTAGTGGTAAAAAAAATTTTTATATGACTTGCTTTTCTTTATGAAAAAAACGGAAATATGGCGAAAATTTTTAAAATTTCGCAATTTTCAAATTTGAAATTTTTATGCCGTTAAATCAGAGAGATATGTCACACATATTTCTTGATAAATAACATTTCCCACATGTCTACTTTACATCAGCACAATTTTGGGAACAAAATTTTCTTTTGTTACGAAGTTATAAGGGTTAAAAATTGACTAGCGATTTCTCATTTTTACACCATTTTTTTTAGGGACCACATCACATTTGAAATCACTTTGAGGGGTCTATATGATAGAAAATACCCAAAAGTGACACCATTCTAAAAACTGCACCCCTCAATGTGCTCAAAACCACATTCAAGAAGTTTATTAACCCTTCAGGTGCTTCACAGGTGCTGAAGCAATGTGGAAGGAAAAAATTTACATTTAACTTTTTTTTGCAAAAGCTTTACTTCGGAACCAATTTTTTTTCTATTCACAAGTGTTAAAAGAAAAAATGAACCACAAAATTTGTTGTGCAATTTCTCCTGAATACGCCAATACCCCATATGTGGGGGTAAACCACTTTTTGGGCGCATGGCAGAGGTCGCAAGGGAAGGAGCGCCGTTTGACTTTTTCAACGCAGAATTGGCTGGATGCCATGTCGCGTTTAGAGAGCCCCTGATGTGCCTAAACAGTGGAAACCCCCCACAAGTGACACCATTTTGGAAACAAGACCCCTTAAGGAACTTATCTAGATGTGTGGTGAGCACTTTGAACCTCCAAGTGCTTCACACAAGTTTATAACGTAGAGCCGTGAATAAAAAAAATCATTTTTTTCCACAAAAATGATCTTTTCACCCCAATTTTTATTTTCCCAAGGGTAACAAGACCGCAAAAGTTTTTGTGCAATTTGTCCTGAGCATGCCGATACCCCATATGTGGGGGTAAACCACTTTTTGGGCGCACGGCAGAGTTCGCAAGGGAAGGAGCACCGTTTGACTTTTTCAACGCAGAATTGGCTGGATGCCATGTCGCGTTTAGAGAGCCCCTGATGTGCCTAAACAGTGGAAACCCCCCACAAGTGACCCCATTTTGGAAATTAGACCCCTTAAGGAACTTATCTAGATGTGTGGTGAGCACTTTGAACCTCCAAGTGCTTCACACAAGTTTATAACATAGAGCCGTTAAAATAAAAAATCATATTTTTTCCACAAAAATGATCTTTTCACCCCAATTTTTATTTTCCCAAGGGTAACAAGACCGCAAAAGTTTTTGTGCAATTTGTCCTGAGCATGCTGATACCCTATATGTGGGGGTAAACCACTTTTTGGGCGCACGGCAGAGGTCGCCAGGGAAGGAGCGCCGTTTGACTTTTTCAACGCAGAATTGGATGGATGCCATGTCGCGTTTAGAGAGCCCCTGATGTGCCTAAACAGTGGAAACCCCCAACAAGTGACCTCATTTTGGAAACTAGACCCCTTAAGGAACTTATCTAGATGTGTGGTGAGCACTTTGAACCTCCAAGTGCTTCACACAAGTTTATAACATAGAGCCGTTAAAATAAAAAATCATATTTTTTTCCACAAAAATGATTTTTTCACCCCAATTTTTATTTTCCCAAGGGTAACAAGACTCCAAAAGTTTTTGTGCAATTTGTCCTGAGCATGCCGATACCCCACATGTGGGGGTAAACCACTTTTTGGGCGCACGGCAGAGGTCGCAAGGGAAGGAGCGCCGTTTGACTTTTTCAATGCAGAATTGGCTGGACGCCATGTCGCATTTGTAGAGGCCCTGATGTGTCTAAACAGTGGAAACCCCCCACAAGTGACCCCATTTTGGAAACTAGACCCCCTAAGGAACTTATCTAGATGTGTGGTGAGCTCTTTGAACCCCCAAGTGCTTCACAGAAGTTTATAACGGCCTGACGTGAAAATAAAAAATCATATTTTTTTCCACAAACCTGATCGTTTAGTCCCCAATTTTTTATTTTCCCAAGGGTAACAGGAGAAATTAGACCATAAAAGTTGTTGTCCAATTTGTCCTGAGTACGCTGATACCCCATATATGGGGGGGGGCCACTGTTTGGGCGCACGGCAGGGCTTGGAAGGGAAGCAGCGACGTTTGACTTTTTCAAACCAAAATTGGCTGGAATTGAGATTGGACACCATGTCGCTTTTGGAGAGCCCCTGATGCGCCTAAACATTGGAAACCCCCCACAAGTAACACCATTTTGGAAACTAGACCCCCTACGGAACTTATCTAGATCTGTTGTGAGCACTTTGAACCCCCAAGTGTTTCACAGAATTGACATAATTCATCTTAGCACTGTTTAATACTTACTGCTTCATATCCTGTGATTTGGCCCTCTGTAGATCTTATCAGGTGGAAGGTGCTAAAGCATATAGATGTTGCCAGGTCTAGGCCATTGATCATTTAACTACCCCCTGGTGTGCTGGCCCCAGCTGCCAAATTATCCCAAACCAGCTCCCACAATCCCACTCTCCTAACCCTGTAGTGTGGGCTATATATTTAGGAGTAGTCTAAAGGTACTGCCACACTAAACAATCCCGCTAGCGATCACGATAACGACACATACTAATGCGATCGCTAGCGGGATTGTTTCTATATCGCTAAATGCGGCCACATTTAGCGATATAGTTAACGACGCTATCGCCGTTAGCGATCTTCTTAACGACTTTAGCGGTACAAAAGTACCGCTAAATCGCTAAGAAAAGGTGCCACACAGCGATTAGATACTTACCCAGCGGGAGCGCCGACGAGAAAATAGGGTCCGGAACGATTCCAGCGACGAGCGAGATCACAGCAGGAAGCTCGTCGCTGGAAGCTGCCGCACTGAACAACATCGCTAACAGGATCGCTAAATAGTGACGTTTTTTAGCGATCCCGTTAGCGATATTGTTTAGTGTGGCATACCCTTAAGGGGTGCACGCATGTGTGGGGTGCACGCATCACAGAAAGCTAAGCATCATAGAAGACAAGCATCGAGTAAACGGCAGTTATCCATGGCAGTTAATCAGGGCTGGAATCAGGTAGCCCACACTTTGCTTTCTTTTTAATCATGAAAAACAAAATTTGATCAAAATTATGTTTATCAAAATACCCTTATTATTATTATTACAACCTCATGCATGTTTTGCAATATATTTTTTATTTTATTTTAGGATATTTGTTTCTTGTTTTTTTGTTTTCTTTTTAATTATGTACATTACCGCTATCCTCCTGTGTTCCCTTGCCATCCACATTCACCGCCCCATCCCCCCTCCATCACGACTCATACACATCAGCCCCTCCATACTTCCCTCTCCCATGTACAGTTCCCATGCACTCCTCACCTTCCTGAGAAACCTTAGCCCATCTTGCCCAAACACATCACAGAAAAAACCTACTTTCAACTCCAACAACTACCTGCTCTTTATCTTCCTACTCCTACTGATTTCAGGGGACATCTCCCCCAACCCTGGTCCACCATCCCCCAACCTCAATCCCTACCCTACCTCATATCGAAACCATAATAATCTTATTAATATTACTTGCACTCCCTCATCTCCTTCGTTTAACTGTGCCCTCTGGAATCCACGGTCTGCATGCAACAAGCTAACCTTCCTGCACAACTACTTTCTGAACAACTCTCTTCATCTGTTGGCCCTCACTGAAACCTGGATTCAGGATTCTGACACGGTCTCCCCTGCTGCCATTTCCTATGGTGGCTTACAGTTCTCCCATTCCCCGAGACCCTCAAACAGACATGGTGGTGGAGTCGGCATACTCCTGTCCCCACAATGCACTTTCCAGGTCATCCCCCCAATTCCATCACTCTCATTCCCTTCTTTTGAGGTCCACACCATCAGGCTCTTTCGTCCTCTCTCCCTCAGAGTAGCGGTCATATATCGGCCCCCAGGCTCGCCCACCCAGTTCCTTGACCACTTCTCTGCCTGGCTGCCGCACTTCATGTCCTCAGAACTACCAACCCTTATCCTTGGAGACTTCAACATCCCCATTAACAGCCCTACTTCCACACCTGCATCTCAGCTTCTATCACTAACCACTTCTCTAGGCCTCTCACAGCTTTCAACCTCTGAGACACACAAGGATGGTAACACCCTTGACCTGGTCTTTGTCCGCCTCTGTTCAATCTCCCACCTAAATAACTCACCGCTTCCACTGTCTGACCACAACATTCTCTCCTTCACGCTCACAAATCCTCCACCACCCCAGCCACTCCTACCTACCACACATTCAGAAATCTACAAGCCATTAACCCTCAGACACTTTCAGACTCCCTACACTCATTGCTGTCCCCAATCTCCTCTTTTTCTTGTCCTAATCTGGCTGTTCATCACTACAATGACACTCTTAGAAGCACCCTTGACCAAGTAGCACCGCTCACCCTCAGAACTTCCAAACACACAGTAAAACAGCCCTGGCTCACATTACAAACTCAACTTCTTCAGCGATGCTCTAGGAGTGCTGAACGCCTTTGGAGAAAAACCCGCACACCAGAAGACTTCATCCACTTTAAATTCATGTTAAGAACTTATAATGCTGCCCTTCACCTCGCCAAACAGACCTACTTCACCACCCTGATCTCCTCACTAGCCAACAACCCCAAGAAACTTTTTGACACTTTTCACTCCCTCCTCAGGCCAAAAGCACAAGCCCCTATCACAGACATTTGTGCTGACGACCTGGCCTCCCATTTTATAGAAAAAATAGATACTATCCGTCAGGAAATCTGCTCTCAACCACCAAGGGCTGTGACTCCATCCCACCCTGCTGTTCCCCTGGCTCACTTTCCACATTTGATCCCATCACAGAAGAAGAAGTCTCCAGACCCCTCTCTTCCTTTCGTCCGACTACATGCACTACCGACCCCATTCCCTCACATCTCCTCCAGTCTCTCTCTCCAGTTATCACAACTCACCTAACTAAAATCTTTAATCTCTCACTCTCCTCTGGCATTTTCCCATCCTCCTTCAAACACTCCATCATTACTCCACTACTAAAGAAACCCGCTCTCGACCCTTCCTGCACAAACAACTACAGACCGGTCTCCAATCTCCCCTTCATCTCTAAACTCTTGGAGCGCCTAGTCTACTCCCGCCTCACCCGTTACCTCTCCACTTACTCCCTTCTAGACCCTTCACAGTCCGGCTTCCGCCCCCTACATTCGACTGAAACTGCACTCATCAAAGTGACCAGTGACCTTCTTACAGCAAAACGTAATGGTGACCACTCTCTGCTCATTCTTCTCGACCTTTCTGCAGCTTTCACACGGTTGACCACCGTCTCCTACTGTCTAGGCTCCAGTCACTAGGTATTAAGGACACTGTTCTCTCCTGGTTCTCCTCCTATCTTTCTAACCGCTCCTTCAGTGTTTCGTTCTCTGGCTCCACATCATCTCCTCTTCCTCTCACTGTCGGTGTACCCCAGGGCTCAGTCCTTGGCCCCCTTCTCTTCTCTCTCTACACGGCCCCAATTGGACAGACCATCAGCAGATTTGGCTTTCAGTACCATCTTTATGCTGATGACACACAACTATACACGTCATCCCCCGACCTTACCCCTGCTGTACTACAGAACGCCACCGACTGTCTGTCCGCAGTCTCCAACATCATGTCCACTCTCTTTCTGAAACTTAACCTCTCCAAAACTGAACTTCTTCTGCTCCCGTCGTCAACTAACCTCCCTAAATTTGACTTATCCCTCTCCGTGGGCGGCACCATAATAACACCCCGGCAGCAGGCTCGCTGTCTGGGGGTTATGTTTGACACCAATCTCTCCTTCACCTTCCATATACAATCTCTTGCCCGCTCTTGCCGCCTACACCTAAAGAACATCTCTAGAATCCGCCCTTTTCTCACCATGGAAACAACAAAAACCCTCACTGTAGCATTGATCCACTCCCACCTGGACTACTGCAACGCTCTATTACTTGGCCTCCCCATTACTCGACTATCCCCTCTCCAGTCCATCCTTAATGCAGCAGCCAGGGTAATCCATCTGGCTAATCGGTACTCGGACGCGTCCGCTCTTCGCCAGTCCTTACACTGGCTGCCCATTCATTATAGGATCCAATTCAAAGTACTGGTTCTCACCCACAAAGCTCTCCACAGTGCAGCACCCCCCCACATCTCCTCCCTCATTTCTATCTATCGGCCTAACCGACTGCTGCGCTCTGCAAACGACCTTCGACTAACCTCTGCACTAATCCGTACCTCCCACTCCCGACTCCAAGACTTCTCCCGCGCTGCGCCAATCCTCTGGAATGCTCTACCCCAAGAAATTAGGACTATCCACAATTTGCATGGTTTCAGGCACTCCTTCAAAACACATTTGTTCAGAGCGGCCTATCACATTCACTAATCAAAGTCATTCTATGTGTAAGTGTGTGTGTGTAGCCCATTCACTATCTCCATCCATCCCTCACTCCCTCAAGATGGCTGGACCATCATTGCAAATACACCATTGTATATAAACACCTGTATTTTGTATCTCCCCCACCTCATTGTAGATTGTAAGCTCTCACGGGCAGGGGCGGCTTATTTTGCTTTAATTATTGTATTGTTAACGTTGTTACTTATGACTTGTGTTCTGAAACTGTTAAACTGTAAAGCGCTGCGGAATATGTTGGCGCTATATAAATAAAGATTTATTATTATTATTATATTATTATTATTATTCACAAAAGTTTATAATGCCTGGGTGTGAAAAAAAAAAACAATTTTCCACAAAAATGATTATTTAGTCCCAAATTTTTTATTTTTCACAAGGAAATTGGACCCTAAAAGTTGTTGTCCAATTTGTCCTGAGTACGCTGATACCAAATATATGGGGGAGGGGAACTGTTTGGGCGCACGGCAGGGCTTGGAAAGGAAGTAATAAAGTTTTGGAATGCAGACGTTGATGGGGGTCATGTTCTGTTTGCAGTGCCCCAGATGTGCCTAAACAGTGGAAAACCCCCACAAGTGACCCCATTTTGGAAACTAGACCCCCTAAGTAACTTATCTAGATCTGTGGTGAGCACTTTGAACCCCCAAGTGTTTCACAAAAGTTTATAATGCCTGGGTGTGAAAAAAAAAAAACAATTTTCCACAAAAATGATTTTTTAGTCCCAAATTTTTGATTTTTCACAAGGAAATTGGACCCCAAAAGTTGTTTTCCAATTTGTCCTGAGTACGCTGATACCAAATATGTGGGGGGGAACTGTTTGGGCGCACGGCAGGGCTTGGAAAGGAAGTAATAACGTTTTGGAATGCAGACGTTGATGGGGGTCATGTTCTGTTTGCAGTGCTCCAGATGTGCCTAAACAGTGGAAAACCCCCACAGTGACCCCATTTTGGAAACTAGACCCCCTAAGTAACTTATCTAGATCTGTGGTGAGCACTTTGAACCCCCAAGTGTTTCACAAAAGTTTATAATGCCTGGGTGTGAAAAAAAAACAAAAAACAATTTTCCACAAAAATGATTTTTTAGTCCCAAATTTTTGATTTTTCACAAGGAAATTGGACCCCAAAGTTGTTGTCCAATTTGTCCTGAGTACGCTGATACCAAATATGTGGGGGGGAACTGTTTGGGCGCACAGCAGGGCTTGGAAAGGAAGTAATAACGTTTTGGAATGCAGACGTTGATGGGGGTCATGTTCCGTTTGCAGTACCCCAGATGTGCCTAAACAGTGGAAAACCCCCACAAGTGACCCCATTTTGGAAACTAGACCCCCTATGGAACTTATCTAGATCTGTGGTGAGCACTTTGAACCCCCAAGTGTTTCACAAAAGTTTATAATGCCTGGATGTGAAAAAAAACAAAAAACAATTTTCCACAAAAATGATTATTTAGTCCCAAATTTTTTATTTTTCACAAGGAAATTGGACCCTAAAAGTTGTTGTCCAATTTGTCCTGAGTACGCTGATACCAAATATATGGGGGAGGGGAACTGTTTGGGCGCACGGCAGGGCTTGGAAAGGAAGTAATAAAGTTTTGGAATGCAGACGTTGATGGGGGTCATGTTCTGTTTGCAGTGCCCCAGATGTGCCTAAACAGTGGAAAACCCCCACAAGTGACCCCATTTTGGAAACTAGACCCCCTAAGTAACTTATCTAGATCTGTGGTGAGCACTTTGAACCCCCAAGTGTTTCACAAAAGTTTATAATGCCTGGGTGTGAAAAAAAAAAACAATTTTCCACAAAAATGATTTTTAGTCCCAAATTTTTGATTTTTCACAAGGAAATTGGACCCCAAAAGTTGTTTTCCAATTTGTCCTGAGTACGCTGATACCAAATATGTGGGGGGGGGGGAACTGTTTGGGCGCACGGCAGGGCTTGGAAAGGAAGTAATAACGTTTTGGAATGCAGACGTTGATGGGGGTCATGTTCTGTTTGCAGTGCTCCAGATGTGCCTAAACAGTGGAAAACCCCCACAAGTGACCCCATTTTGGAAACTAGACCCCCTAAGTAACTTATCTAGATCTGTGGTGAGCACTTTGAACCCCAAGTGTTTCACAAAAGTTTATAATGCCTGGGTGTGAAAAAAAAACAAAAAACAATTTTCCACAAAAATGATTTTTTAGTCCCAAATTTTTGATTTTTCACAAGGAAATTGGACCCCAAAAGTTGTTGTCCAATTTGTCCTGAGTACGCTGATACCAAATATGTGGGGGGGAACTGTTTGGGCGCACAGCAGGGCTTGGAAAGGAAGTAATAACGTTTTGGAATGCAGACGTTGATGGGGGTCATGTTCCGTTTGCAGTACCCCAGATGTGCCTAAACAGTGGAAAACCCCACAAGTGACCCCATTTTGGAAACTAGACCCCTATGGAACTTATCTAGATGTGTGGTGAGCACTTTGAACCCCAAAGTGCTACACAGAAATTTATAAACGCAGAGCCGTGAAAATAATTTTTATTTTTTTCCTCAAAAATGATTTTTTTAGCCAGCTATTTTTTATTTTCCACGGGTAACAAGAGAAATTAGAACCCCAAAATTGGTGTGCAATTTGTCCTGAGTACGCTGATACCCCATATGTTGGGGTAAACCACTGTTTGGGCGCACGGCAGGGCTCGGAAGGGAAGGAGCGCCATTTGACTTTTTGAACGCCACGTCGTGTTTGGAGACCCCTGATGTGCCTAAATAGTGGAAACCCCTCAATTCTAGCTCCAACCCTAACCCCAACACACCCCTACCCTAATCCCAACCCTAACCCTAATCCCAACCCTAATTGTAACCCTAACCCTAATTGTAACCCTAATTGTAACCCTATGAACCCTAATATTCCAACCCTAACCCTAATTATAACCCTAACCCTAATACTGCGTTTTACCAGCCCGTTGAACACATAGCGTTGACGGACTGGTAACAGATGATTCATCTGCGCTAGCGTGACGGAGCCAGACGCTGCAGCCCGCGTCCGAGACTCCGTCACTGAATGACGGCACGTTGCGAACGCATGCCGCTTTACGGCATGCGTCGCGATGCGCCCTCAAATGGGGTGAATGGCTGCGCTAACGGACTGCGTTACACTGCGTTATACCGCGGTGTAACGCAGTCCTCTAACGGACTGCCATAACGCAGTATGAACCCAGCCTAACGCTAACCCTAATGCTAACCCTAACCCTAATATTAACCCTAACCCTAATTATAACCCTAACCCTAATGAAAAAATAAAAATAAATAAAATTTCTAACTAAGGGGGTTACAAAGGGGGTTACAAAGGGGGGGGTTTATGTACTGTTTTTTTTTTATTTTGATCACTGTGATAGTTTATCACAGTGATCAAAATGTACTTTTACAGAATGAATGAATCATTCTGTTTTTGAATTTGCCGCCAGGTAGAGTCGGCGGGCGCACTGCGCATGCGCCCGCCATTTTTTTTACAGGGTGAAGACGCTGGAGGATCGGACCACAGGGGGCGCTGCAGGAGCCAGGAGGGGACACGGGGAAGAGCCGTAGGTACCGGGGAGGGGATCGGGGGTCCTGGGGACCCTATTTCTCTCCCCTCTGATGTGCGATCACACCCTCTGTGCCAGCCTCATTTAGTTCATTCTCTGAAAGTCATTCAGTTTATCTTTACTTATTTTGTCTACTATTATGCATTTTAACCATTTTCATATGACGCTTTAAAAAAAATTTTATATATATACTGTATTATAAATAAGAGTAATAATAATGTCTGAAGCCTAAGTCCTCCTTGTTACGGTCCTCAGCACTGCTTCTCCCATACAACTGTTAAAGGTCACTCAAAATTTAGGATTATGCCAGTTTAACAACTGATGTAACCTTGGCAGATATATTCTCAGTATAGTGTATTCTTTACTCAGTGTAGCAATTTATTTGTGTACGTGTTCACACTGCTGGTCACATTTCTTTACAGGTTGTGATAATGTCTGTGTACTCAGGTCACAAGTAGCAGCTCTCAGACTGGAATGGAACTGCACCTTTAAAGTACACATGAGAGCTTGCCATGTCTTCTGATAAGCACTAGCCCATTGATATGAAACAATTTACTTGCCTTGCACAGTATTAGTATCAACTTGCCCATGATTTTGAAATGCTACTTTATCTACTTTCATTTATCTGCCCTCACACCCATGTGGCAATGCAGGATCTGATTCATGCCCAATTCTGAAATGTGATCTGCTGTTTGCAGGCATAAAATGAGTATTTTATGAGCCATCAGTGATGCAGAATGGAAGAGGTTAAGGCCACCTCCTTGTTCGATCTTCGATTAGCTGTAGCTTGTATCACATTATCAAGACAGAATCCACTTTTTAGTTGTATTTCATATGATGTAACAATCATGGAGGAAACCTCTGGGGAAGGCTGAGTTCAAATATCCATGAATTTTCTCAGATGGAAAATTGGACCATTTTCA
>JARQOD010005958.1:0-45350 GCA_033576555.1 Oophaga sylvatica | reverse complement strand
CTGATGGTGAGATGTGATGGTGATCAGTGTAATGGAGGACATAGTGCAGTCACAGGAGCTGATGTGAGAGATGTGATGGTGATTAGTGTAATGGAAGACATAGAGCAGTCACAGGAGCTGATGTGAAAAATGTGATGGTGATCAGTGTAATGGAGGACATAGAGCAGTCACAGAAGCTGATGTGAAAAATGTGATGGTGATCAGTGTAATGGAGGACATAGAGCGGTCACAGGAGCTGATGTGAGAGATGTGATGGTGACCAGTGTAATGGAGGACATAGAGCAGTCACAGGAGCTGATGTAGAGATGTGATGGTGACCAGTGTAATGGAGGACATAGAGCAGTCACAGAAGCTGATGTGAAAAATGTGATGGTGATCAGTGTAATGGAGGACATAGAGCGGTCACAGGAACTGATGTGAGAGATGTGATGGTGACCAGTGTAATGGAGGACATAGAGCTGTCACTGGAGGTGATGTGAGAGATGTGACGGTGATCAGTGTAATGGAGGACATAGAGCAGTCGCAGGAGCTGATGTGAGAGATGTGATGGTGATCAGTGTAATGGAGGACATAGAGCAGTCACAGGAGCTGATGTGAGAGATGTGATGTGATCAGTGTAATGGAGGACATAGAGCAGTCACAGGAGCTGATGTGAGAGATGTGATGTGATCAGTGTAATGGAGGACATAGAGCAGTCACAGGAGCTGATGTGATAGATGTGATGGTGATCAGTGTAATAGAGGACATAGAGCAGTCACAGGAGCTGATGTGAGAGATGTGATGGTGACCAGTGTAATGGAGGACATAGAGCTGTCACTGGAGTGATGTGAGAGATGTGACGGTGATCAGTGTAATGGAGGACATAGAGCAGTCACAGGAGCTGATGTGAGAGATGTGATGGTGATCAGTGTAATGGAGGACATAGAGCGGTCACAGGAGCTGATGTGAGAGATGTGATGGTGACCAGTGTAATGGAGGACATAGAGCGTCACTGGAGGTGATGTGAGAGATGTGACGGTGATCAGTGTAATGGAGGACATAGAGCAGTCACAGGAGCTGATGTGAGAGATGTGATGTGATCAGTGTAATGGAGGACATAGAGCAGTCACAGGAGCTGATGTGAGAGATGTGATGGTGATCAGTGTAATGGAGGACATAGAGCAGTCACAGGAGCTGATGTGAGAGATGTGATGTGATCAGTGTAATGGAGGACATAGAGCAGTCACAGGAGCTGATGTGAGAGATGTGATGTGATCAATGTAATGGAGGACATAGAGCAGTCACAGGAGCTGATGTGAGAGATGTGATGTGATCAGTGTAATGGAGGACATAGAGCAGTCACAGGAGCTGATGTGAGAGATGTGATGATGATCAGTGTAATGGAGGACATAGAGCTGTCACTGGAGGTGATGTGAGAGATGTGACGGTGATCAGTGTAATGGAGGACATAGAGCAGTCGCAGGAGCTGATGTGAGAGATGTGATGGTGATCAGTGTAATGGAGGACATAGAGCAGTCACAGGAGCTGATGTGAGAGATGTGATGGTGATCAGTGTAATGGAGGACATAGAGCAGTCACAGGAGCTGATGTGAGAGATGTGATGTGATCAGTGTAATGGAGGACATAGAGCAGTCACAGGAGCTGATGTGAGAGATGTGATGTGATTAGTGTGTGCTGACCCGCCACCACAATTGTGGATTACCAGGGCTATGGGGTACTCAGAGCCGAGCCCATGGAAGTCTATGGGGGTTGTCACTGGTAGCGGTGGCTCGGTCTGTGGCCCTGGCGGTCAGGGCGATGATGGGGGAATTATTTACAGGGGATTTGGTAGATAACAGTTCGTGACGCCACCTGTAGTTTTCTAGTCACTGAGACCAGCGCTGCTGAATAGAACTCTGAGGGGATGTTATGGCAGCTAGGTGTTGGGTCCCCCACAGGTGGGACTGTCCCTCTGAGTCTATGGTTATAATGATGTAGGGTGCAGTTAAATGAATCAGTCTCACACCGTCCAGCGTCTTTCCATACCTTTTACTTGTCAGATGTTTAGGCAGGTCCCGGGGAGCTGGTCGGGGTGGAGAATGTGCTTCGAGATAACAGCTGAGCAGGTTAGAGGCCTCCTTACTTTCAATATGATGAGTCCAACTTGCATGAAGCTAAGTTAACTCCGAATACTCCAGCTAACTCCATAGCTGTACTGCCCGGTCAGCATTGTGGTGGAGCCTTCCATATAATGTGAGAGAGCTGAGTTCCTACTGTTGTCCTGCATCGACTCAAGGTTCCCACTCTCCCTGACTCCGGTTACGTACCGACACTTCAAGGGCTGCTTTCTGCGACCTAAGGTCCAGTAAGACTCTGGTTGTTCCGTTACTATGCGTGAAGCGATAGCAACACTTCGGTCCCCAGTGACCGGCTAATAGTGCAGATAATCCGATATCTAAGGCACTTCTCTAATTCTTTCCACTGCGCCCTTCGCCCTGCTCGCGCTCTTAACATAAGCACTCCACACTTCCTAGGGTAGTACAAGTCAATCCTTTCTTACTTCTTCCTTGGAGCTCGCTGACAGATTCTCAGTTATTCTCCTAGTTCAGGAACACATCGACTGAACTTCACTGTCCTTGAGACAGGCGACTGAAGTTTCTGTTGCTAACTCTTCTTTCTCATCAGGTGAGCTACCCTGCTTCACTGACTGATTGATCTCCACTGATCTGAGCTCTTCTCAGACAGGAAACAGACGCAGACTGGAAACAGACTCAGACTCCTCTGTCCGAAGACAGGAAACAGAACTCCGCTCTGCTGCATGTCACTACCTTATATACCCTATGGGTGTGTCCAAGTGTGTGATGGAGTGAATGGATATCAAGCATTAAACTGTTACCTCTCCGCACATCCTCCAGGATTTTATGTGTGCCTTACATACCAGGGCTACACAAGTGTAATGGAGGACATAGAGCAGTCACATGAGCTGATGTGAGAGATGTGATGTGATCAGTGTAATGGAGGACATAGAGCAGTCACAGGAGCTGATGTGAGAGATGTGATGTGATCAGTGTAATGGAGGACATAGAGCAGTCACAGGAGCTGATGTGAGAGATGTGATGTGATCAGTGTAATGGAGGACATAGAGCGGTCACAGGAGCTGATGTGAGAGATGTGATGTGATCAGTGTAATGGAGGACATAGAGCAGTCACAGGAGCTGATGTGAGAGATGTGATGGTGATCAGTGTAATGGAGGACATAGAGCAGTCACAGGAGCTGATGTGAGAGATGTGATGGTGATCAGTGTAATGGAGGACATAGAGCAGTCACAGGAGCTGATGTGAGAGATGTGATGTGATCAGTGTAATGGAGGACATAGAGCAGTCACAGGAGCTGATGTGAGAGATGTGATGGTGATCAGTGTAATGGAGGACATAGAGCAGTCACAGGAGCTGATGTGAGAGATGTGATGTGATCAGTGTAATGGAGGACATAGAGCAGTCACAGGAGCTGATGTGAGAGATGTGATGTGATCAGTGTAATGGAGGACATAGAGCAGTCACAGGAGCTGATGTGAGAGATGTGATGTGATCAGTGTAATGGAGGACATAGAGCAGTCACAGGAGCTGATGTGAGAGATGTGATGTGATCAGTGTAATAGAGGACATAGAGCAGTCACAGGAGCTGATGTGAGAGATGTGATGTGATCAGTGTAATGAGGACATAGAGCAGTCACAGGAGCTGATGTGAGAGATGTGATGGAATCAGTGTAATGGAGGACATAGAGCAGTCGCAGGAGCTGATGTGAGAGATGTGATGGTGATCAGTGTAATGGAGGACATAGAGCAGTCACAGGAGCTGATGTGAGAGATGTGATGGGAATCAGTGTAATGGAGGACATAGAGCAGTCGCAGGAGCTGATGTGAGAGATGTGATGTGATCAGTGTAATGGAGGACATAGAGCAGTCACAGGAGCTGATGTGACAGATGTGATGTGATCAGTGTAATGGAGGACATAGAGCAGTCACAGGAGCTGATGTGAGAGATGTGATGTGATCAGTGTAATGGAGGACATAGAGCAGTCACAGGAGCTGATGTGAGAGATGTGATGTGATCAGTGGAATGGAGGACATAGAGCAGTCACAGGAGCTGATGTGACAGATGTGATGGTGATCAGTGTAATGGAGGACATAGAGCAGTCACAGGAGCTGATGTGAGAGATGTGATGTGATCAGTGTAATGGAGGACATAGAGCAGTCGCAGGAGCTGATGTGAGAGATGTGATGGTGATCAATGTAATGGAGGACATAGAGCAGTCACAGGAGCTGATGTGAGAGATGTGATGGTGATCAGTGTAATGGAGGACATAGAGCAGTCACAGAAGCTGATGTGAGAGATGTGATGTGATCAGTGTAATCGAGGACATAGAGCAGTCACAGGAGCTGATGTGAGAGATGTGATGGTTATCAGTGTAATGGAGGACATAGAGCAGTCACAGGAGCTGATGTGAGAGATGTGATGGTGATCAGTGTAATGGAGGACATAGAGCGGTCACAGGAGCTGAAGTGAGAGATGTGATGTGATCAGTGTAATGGAGGACATAGAGCAGTCACAGGAGCTGATGTGAGAGATGTGATGGGATCAGTGTAATGGAGGACATAGAGCAGTCACAGGAGCTGATGTGAGAGATGTGATGTGATCAGTGTAATGGAGGACATAGAGCAGTCACAGGAGCTAATGTAAGAGATGTGATGTGATCAGTGTAATGGAGGACATAGAGCGGTCACAGGAGCTGAAGTGAGAGATGTGATGTGATCAGTGTAATGGAGGACATAGAGCAGTCACAGGAGCTAATGTAAGAGATGTGATGGGATCAGTGTAATGGAGGACATAGAGCAGTCACAGGAGCTGATGTGAGAGATGTGATGGATCAGTGTAATGGAGGACATAGAGCAGTCACAGGAGCTAATGTAAGAGATGTGATGTGATCAGTGTAATGGAGGACATAGAGCGGTCACAGGAGCTGAAGTGAGAGATGTGATGTGATCAGTGTAATGGAGGACATAGAGCAGTCACAGGAGCTGATGTGAGAGATGTGATGGGATCAGTGTAATGGAGGACATAGAGCAGTCACAGGAGCTGATGTGAGAGATGTGATGTGATCAGTGTAATAGAGGACATAGAGCAGTCACAGGAGCTGATGTGAGAGATGTGATGTGATCAGTGTAATGGAGGACATAGAGCAGTCACAGGAGCTGATGTGAGAGATGTGATGTGATCAGTGTAATAGAGGACATAGAGCAGTCACAGGAGCTGAAGTGAGAGATGTGATGTGATCAGTGTAATGGAGGACATAGAGCAGTCGCAGGAGCTGATGTGAGAGATGTGATGGTTATCAGTGTAATGGAGGACATAGAGCAGTCACAGGAGCTGATGTGAGAGATGTGATGTGATCAGTGTAATGGAGGACATAGAGCAGTCACAGGAGCTGATGTGAGAGATGTGATGTGTTCAGTGTAATGGAGGACATAGAGCAGTCACAGGAGCTGATGTGAGAGATGTGATGGTGATCAGTGTAATAGAGGACATAGAGCAGTCACAGGAGCTGATGTGAGAGATGTGATGTGATCAGTGTAATGGAGGACATCGAGCAGTCACAGGAGCTGAAGTGAGAGATGTGATGTGATCAGTGTAATGGAGGACATAGAGCAGTCACAGGAGCTGATGTGAGAGATGTGATGTGATCAGTGTAATGGAGGACATAGAGCAGTCACAGGAGCTGATGTGAGAGATGTGATGTGATCAGTGTAATGGAGGACATAGAGCAGTCACAGGAGCTGATGTGAGAGATGTGATGGTGATCAGTGTAATGGAGGACATAGAGCAGTCACAGGAGCTGATGTGAGAGATGTGATGTGATCAGTGTAATGGAGGACATAGAGCAGTCACAGGAGCTGATGTGAGAGATGTGATGGTGATCAGTGTAATGGAGGACATAGAGCGGTCACAGGAGCTGATGTGAGAATGTGATGTGATCAGTGTAATGGAGGACATAGAGCAGTCACAGGAGCTGATGTGAGAGATGTGATGTGATCAGTGTAATGGAGGACATAGAGCAGTCACAGGAGCTGATGTGAGAGATGTGATGGTGATCAGTGTAATGGAGGACATAGAGCAGTCACAGGAGCTGATGTGAGAGATGTGATGTGATCAGTGTAATGGAGGACATAGAGCAGTCACAGGAGCTGATGTGAGAGATGTGATGTGATCAGTGTAATGGAGGACATAGAGCAGTCACAGGAGCTGATGTGAGAGATGTGATGTGATCAGTGTAATGGAGGACACAGAGCGGTTGTGTAGCCCTGGTGTTAGGCACACGCAGTACCCTGGAGAGTGTGTGGCGAGACAGCAGTTTAATGCTAAATATCCATTCACTCAACATATACTAGACACACCCTTAGGGTAGTGTAGTTTACTATTGAGGGAGTGGTCAAGGTGTATGTGTTTGAGTGATTTAGTCAGTGTCCAGACTTCAGAGAGAGAGGTCGGGGAGTCTGTGTTGAGACTTCAGAGAGAGAAGACGTCTGGAGGGAGGAAGCAGTCCAGATTGCTCTATCATCAGTTCGAAAAGTGGAGTCTAGTACAGGTGGTTTAATTCACCTCAGCCTAGTCAGAGCTGTACCTCATCAGAATACACTGGAAGGAAAGAAGAAGTTTAGTGCAGAAAGTCTTCAGTATCCTGTCTAAAGGACGGTATAAGGTTCAGAGACGTGCTCCTGCCTATTGATAACTGAGCATCTGTAACTAACTTTGAAGTGAAGGAAAAGAAAGAAGTGACTGCTCGACCCTTGGCTAGTGTGAGTGCTTATGTTACCAGCGAGGACAAGGCGAAAGGCACAGTGGTTTATTGGAATAGTGCTTACGGATTGAAGAAGTCCTGCACATTGCAACCGGTCACTGGGGACCGAAGGATCACTATTGTTACAAGCATAGTGGTAAGAAAACCAGGAATTTACCGGACCTTAGGTCTCGGCAAACAAGCCCCATATAGTCAGTACGTAACTGGGGTCAGGGGGAGTGAAGACTTTGAGTCAGTGCACGATAAGATAAGAATTCAGCTCCCTCGCAGGAAGGCTCCTGACACAAAGCTGACTGGGCGGTACAGCTATAGATTAGCTGGAGTTATTGAGGGAACTACGCTTCAGGCTGGTTGTACTCATTGTATTGGAAGTAAAGGAGGCCCCTAACTTGTCCAGCTGCTGTCTCAAGATACACTCTCCTTGGATCAGCCTCCCTGGGACCTGCCTGAACATCTTACAAGTAAAGGTATGGAAAGACGCTGACCGTGTGAGACTGTGTTCTTTATCTGCACCCGACTTCACCAACTTCATAGACTTTGAGGGACCAGTCCCACCTGTAGGGGACCCGACATCTAGCTGCCTCACCATCCCTCAGAGATCTACAGCAGCGCTGGTACTAATTACCAGAATACTACAGGTGGCGTCACGAACTGTATATAAATCTATCCCCTGTAAATATATCCCCAACATACGCCAGACCGCCAGGGCCACAGACCGAGCCACAGCTACCTGTGACAAATCCCATAGACTTCTACGGGCTCGGCTCTGAGTACCCCATTGCCCTGGTAATCCACAATTGTGGTGGCGGGTCGACACAAAAACTTGGCGTCACGAACAGGATACGAAACTCGCAGAATTGCGAGCCCTGTGTGCCTAAGGAATTGTTTTTGTGAAAGAGGACTGTTTGCACTTTTGGCGCCAAAATCGCCATTTTTGTCGCCATATTCGCGCCCTCAGGCGCTGGAGAAGAAGGTGGGCGTACCTTCGTGGGCGTCTACCCCCCAGTGGCGCGAAGAAAATGCCTGCCCTCTCAAAGTGCTATTACAATATGCGATCCTGCCCTACAGCAAAGGAGGTCCGCCTCCTCTTCACCTTCCCTGCGAGGAGGAGGAGACGCAAACCCCGCCTCCACGGAAGAGACCGGATGTCTCCGCAGGAAGGAAAAAGAATCTTCTGGAACATCATGGAAGCAGGACGTGTGCAGCCGAGCAGGGAAGCGGAGGAAGGCAGGCCCCGTGCCCCAGCCAAGCTGCCACCAGCCTCGGAGTTATCCGTGGTCCTGCACCTGCAGCAGGCGTTGCTAGAGATTCGAGAAGAAAATGCACGCCTGAAGAAGATGGTCCAGCACCAACCTGGCTTTGAAGAGATCGAGAGACGCCGGCGTACCCTGGAGCAGCGGAGGCTGTGGGACACGGTGATCTCTCCCCTCAACGACCCCCCACGATTCCAGATACCGAAGAGTCTGCTGCCCAAGGCGAAGGAGCAACCGGAGGCTGCCCCCGAAAGTACCGATCCTGATCCCACCGGTGAAGCGGTGGAGGCGAAGGAGGTTGAGGAGGTACCGCCAGTTCCGGAACGCCCGCCCGGCCAGGAGGCCGCAGCAGATGATCGGTCCCCGGCAGGGACACCGGAGGGGTCCTGTCCGTCACTACCAGATGTGGACTGGGACGAGATGGCGCGCCTGGATGACGTCGCCTACACCGCCCAGTGGGAACATGAATGGCAGAGTCGTGAGGAGAAGAAGAAACGCCAGCAGGAGGAAGAGCGGGAAGCTCAGAGGAATCGTCAGCGACAACATGCAGAGCTGATCGCGGACAAAGAGAGTGTCCGGAGAGATAAAGGTACCCTGAGGGAACCGCGGCGGCAGGGGTGTGTGACTGAGTTCCAGCTCCGGAAGGGCTGGGGCTTCATCCGTGAACCGGGCCTCTACCCAGGGGTCTTTGTCAGCAGGCGTGACGTAGAATCTCACCTGCCGCAAGGCCATCCCGGGAGGGACTTAGCCAATGGAGACATCGTCACATATACGCGGCACTGGGGAATGAAGGGATGGTATGCCCTTAACGTCACCATCGTCCGTGACCCCGTCCCTGACGCAGGTAACGTCACCACTACCGCAGCGTCCCCATCTCCAGCTCAAGCAGAATCCGGCCGTGCCCCAGCATCGCCCCCTGCAAATTCATCGCAACTAGCGACCCAGATTTCATCGCAAAGGAAAGCCACCTCTACATCGCAACATGCGACCCAGTCTCAATCGCAATCCATGACACGGTCCATATCGTTAACTGTGATTGAAACGCAATCGGTGTCCCGTGAAGAGAATGTACCCGTTGCGCCCCTAGAGGTTCGCACGAGAACTGTGGCAACCCAGACCCTAATCGCAGCGCATGATTTGCTAGTCCTGGGATCTAGGGCCCATTGCATTGTTCCAGCCCCCGGGGTGGAAAGTGTATTATTTGAAAATGAATAGATAGAAAAGAAGAATCGGTGAGATCCATATCGGGTCTACCATAAGTAGAAAGTTTGAAAATGTTTTATAAGTTTTTGCACCAGTTGAAAAGTACAACGTATATGATGCATATATATATTGCTAACCGTAGAATGCCCGGCTGGGTAAACAGTAACCAGAAAAAGTTTTGCACTTTAGTATAATAATGTGATATTATATTTATGTCTTTGGTTTTACAATGGACTTTGAGGTTGAGGACTGTGCTAACCCAGAACTTATTTGTACATAGTTGCGCTTCGGTGCCTTATCTTGGTTTTACATAAACCAGCACAACTACCTCTGAAAACAAAAACCCGTGTGGTGTGGCACTGAGTGAGGTCTGCAATTGGATGTCCTGCAGCCCACCCAGGACCTACGTTGAAGGTTTGGTGCGGGTCCTTCACAAGTATATTGTATATTTATTGAATGCTATTTAATACTTTTGTATTTCTATATATAATGTTATTGTTCGCAACGTTCAAGATACCCTCACCTCCCGGATGGGACGAACCAATGTTAATTGTTTAATGTTTTCATGCATAAACAAAATGTCTCTTTTGTATTTTACAGCCCGGGAGTGCTGTCTTTTACCATGGGGGAATGTGTAGCCCTGGTGTTAGGCACACGCAGTACCCTGGAGAGTGTGTGGCGAGACAGCAGTTTAATGCTAAATATCCATTCACTCAACATATACTAGACACACCCTTAGGGTAGTGTAGTTTACTATTGAGGGAGTGGTCAAGGTGTATGTGTTTGAGTGATTTAGTCAGTGTCCAGACTTCAGAGAGAGAGGTCGGGGAGTCTGTGTTGAGACTTCAGAGAGAGAAGACGTCTGGAGGGAGGAAGCAGTCCAGATTGCTCTATCATCAGTTCGAAAAGTGGAGTCTAGTACAGGTGGTTTAATTCACCTCAGCCTAGTCAGAGCTGTACCTCATCAGAATACACTGGAAGGAAAGAAGAAGTTTAGTGCAGAAAGTCTTCAGTATCCTGTCTAAAGGACGGTATAAGGTTCAGAGACGTGCTCCTGCCTATTGATAACTGAGCATCTGTAACTAACTTTGAAGTGAAGGAAAAGAAAGAAGTGACTGCTCGACCCTTGGCTAGTGTGAGTGCTTATGTTACCAGCGAGGACAAGGCGAAAGGCACAGTGGTTTATTGGAATAGTGCTTACGGATTGAAGAAGTCCTGCACATTGCAACCGGTCACTGGGGACCGAAGGATCACTATTGTTACAAGCATAGTGGTAAGAAAACCAGGAATTTACCGGACCTTAGGTCGCGGCAAACAAGCCCCATATAGTCAGTACGTAACTGGGGTCAGGGGGAGTGAAGACTTTGAGTCAGTGCACGATAAGATAAGAATTCAGCTCCCTCGCAGGAAGGCTCCTGACACAAAGCTGACTGGGCGGTACAGCTATAGATTAGCTGGAGTTATTGAGGGAACTACGCTTCAGGCTGGTTGTACTCATTGTATTGGAAGTAAAGGAGGCCCCTAACTTGTCCAGCTGCTGTCTCAAGATACACTCTCCTTGGATCAGCCTCCCTGGGACCTGCCTGAACATCTTACAAGTAAAGGTATGGAAAGACGCTGACCGTGTGAGACTGTGTTCTTTATCTGCACCCGACTTCACCAACTTCATAGACTTTGAGGGACCAGTCCCACCTGTAGGGGACCCGACATCTAGCTGCCTCACCATCCCCTCAGAGATCTACAGCAGCGCTGGTACTAATTACCAGAATACTACAGGTGGCGTCACGAACTGTATATAAATCTATCCCCTGTAAATATATCCCCAACATACGCCAGACCGCCAGGGCCACAGACCGAGCCACAGCTACCTGTGACAAATCCCATAGACTTCTACGGGCTCGGCTCTGAGTACCCCATTGCCCTGGTAATCCACAATTGTGGTGGCGGGTCGACACACGGTCACAGGAGCTGATGTGAGAGATGTGATGTGATCAGTATAATGGAGGACATAGAGCAGTCACAGGAGCTGATGTGAGAGATGTGATGGTGATCAGTGTAATGGAGGACATAGAGCAGTCACAGGAGCTGATGTGAGAGATGTGATGTGATCAGTGTAATGGAGGACATAGAGCAGTCACAGGAGCTGATGTGAGAGATGTGATGGGATCAGTGTAATGGAGGACATAGAGCAGTCACAGGAGCTGATGTGAGAGATGTGATGGTGATCAGTGTAATGGAGGACATAGAGCAGTCACAGGAGCTGATGTGAGAGATGTGATGTGATCAGTGTAATGGAGGACACGGAGCAGTCACAGGAGCTGATGTGAGAGGATGTGATGGGATCAGTGTAATGGAGGACATAGAGCAGTCACAGGAGCTGATGTGATAGATGTGATGGGATCAGTGTAATGGAGGACATAGAGCAGTCACAGGAGCTGATGTGAGAGATGTGATGGTGATCAGTGTAATGGAGGACATAGAGCAGTCACAGGAGCTGATGTGAGAGATGTGATGTGATCAGTGTAATGGAGGACATAGAGCAGTCACAGGAGCTGATGTGAGAGATGTGATGTGATCAGTGTAATGGAGGACACGAGCAGTCACAGGAGCTGATGTGAGAGATGTGATGGTGATTAGTGTAATGGAGGACATAGAGCAGTCACAGGAGCTGATGTGATAGATGTGATGGTGATCAGTGTAATGGAGGACATAGAGCAGTCACAGGAGCTGATGTGATAGATGTGATGGGATCAGTGTAATGGAGGACATAGAGCAGTCACAGGAGCTGATGTGAGAGATGTGATGGTGATCAGTGTAATGGAGGACATAGAGCAGTCACAGGAGCTGATGTGACAGATGTGATGTGATCAGTGTAATGGAGGACATAGAGCAGTCACAGGAGCTGATGTGGAGATGTGATGGGATCAGTGTAATGGAGGACATAGAGCAGTCACAGGAGCTGATGTGAGAGATGTGATGGTGATCAGTGTAATGGAGGACATAGAGCAGTCACAGGAGCTGATGTGAGAGATGTGATGTGATCAGTGTAATGGAGGACATAGAGCAGTCACAGGAGCTGATGTGAGAGATGTGATGGTGATTAGTGTAATGGAGGACATAGAGCAGTCGCAGGAGCTGATGTGAGAGATGTGATGTGATCAGTGTAATAGAGGACATAGAGCAGTCACAGGAGCTGATGTGATAGATGTGATGTGATCAGTGTAATGGAGGACATAGAGCAGTCACAAGAGCTGATGTGAGAGATGTGATGTGATCAGTGGAATGGAGGACATAGAGCAGTCACAGGAGCTGATGTGAGAGATGTGATGTGATCCGTGTAATAGAGGACATAGAGCAGTCACAGGAGCTGATGTGAGAGATGTGATGTGATCAGTGTAATGGAGGACATAGAGCAGTCACAGGAGCTGATGTGAGAGATGTGATGTGATCCGTGTAATAGAGGACATAGAGCAGTCACAGGAGCTGATGTGAGAGATGTGATGTGATCAGTGGAATGGAGGACATAGAGCAGTCACAGGAGCTGATGTCAGAGATGTGATGTGATCAGTGGAATGGAGAACATAGAGCAGTCACGGGAGCTGATCTGAGAGATGTGAAGGTGGCCAGTGGAATGAAGGACATAGAGCAGTCACAGGAGCTGATGTGAGAGATGTGAATGTGGCCAGTGGAATGTAGAAAATAGAGCAGTCACAGGAGCTGATCTGAGAGATGTGAAGGTGGCCAGTGGAATGGAGGACATAGCGCAGTCACAGGAGCTAATGTGTGAGATATGAATTTGGCCAGTGGAATGGAGAACATAGAGCAGTCACAGGAGCTGATGTGAGAAATGTGAATGTGGCCAGTGGAATGGAGGACATGGAGCAGTCACAGGAGCTGATGTGAGAGATGTGATGGTGGCCAGTGGAATGGAGAACATAGAGCAGTCACAAGAGCTGATGTGAGAGATGTGAAGTTGGCCAGTGGAATGGAGAGCATAGAGCAGTCACAGGAGCTGATGTAAGAGATGTGAAGGTGGCCAGTGGCATGGAGGACATAGAGCAGTCACAGGAGCTGATGCGAGAAATGTGAAGGTGGCCAGTGGAATGGAGGACATGGAGCAGTCACAGGAGCTGATGTGAGAGATGTGAAGGTGGCCAGTGGAATGGAGAACATAGAGCAGTCATAGGAGCTGATGCGAGAGATGTGAAGGTGGCCAGTGGAATGGAGGACATAGAGCAGTCACAGTAGCTGATGTGAGAGATATGAAGATGGCCAGTGGAATGGAGGACATAGAGCAGTCACAGGAGCTGATGCGAGAAATGTGAAGGTGGCCAGTGGAATGGAGAACATGGAGCAGTCACAGGGGCTGATGTGAGAGATGTGAAGGTGGCCAGTGGAATGGAGAACATAGAGCAGTCATAGGAGCTGATGCGAGAGATGTGAAGGTGGCCAGTGGAATGGAGGACATAGAGCAGTCACAGTAGCTGATGTGAGAGATATGAAGATGGCCAGTGGAATGGAGGACATAGAGCGGTCACAGGAGCTGATGTGAGAGATGTGAAGGTGTCCAGTGGAATGGAGAACATAGAGCAGTCACAGGAGCTGATGTGAGAGATGTGAAGGTGGCCAGTGGAATAGAGGACATAGAGCAGTCACAGGAGCTGATGTGAAAGATGTGAAGGTGGCCAGTGGAATGGAGAACATAGAGCAGTCATAGGAGCTGATGTGAGAGATGTGAAGGACGCCAGTGGAATGGAGAACATGGAGCAGTCACAGGGGCTGATGTGAGAGATGTGAAGGTGGCCAGTGGAATGGAGAACATAGAGCAGTCATAGGAGCTGATGCGAGAGATGTGAAGGTGGCCAGTGGAATGGAGGACATAGAGCAGTCACAGTAGCTGATGTGAGAGATATGAAGATGGCCAGTGGAATGGAGGACATAGAGCGGTCACAGGAGCTGATGTGAGAGATGTGAAGGTGTCCAGTGGAATGGAGAACATAGAGCAGTCACAGGAGCTGATGTGAGAGATGTGAAGGTGGCCAGTGGAATAGAGGACATAGAGCAGTCACAGGAGCTGATGTGAAAGATGTGAAGGTGGCCAGTGGAATGGAGAACATAGAGCAGTCATAGGAGCTGATGCAAGAGATGTGAAGGTGGCCAGTGGAATGGAGGACATAGAGCAGTCACAGGAGCTGATGTGAGAGATGTGAAGGTGGCCAGTGGAATGGAGAACATAGAGCAGTCATAGGAGCTGGCATATGATTTCTTCAGGCCTTGTATTCACCAGTTTCTTGACTGAGGGAAGGTAAGAGGCTGTAAATGTTTCAGAATAAGGCTTAGAATGTGAGGATAAGCGTTCTTTCATATCTCCTGGACCCATCTTGTGCTGCAGCGTTACGTGTAATGATCTTTATGAGATTTCAGACTTCATAGTGACGTTTCAATAAATGTAATATCTCTTGCTTTAATTTTTGTGGTTCTCCTGATGGTTTTTGTGATTTTCTGTCAATGTACTTTTTATTGACCCTTTAGGAAGGCGCTGCTCCGTGATCCTGGTCCCCTTGTTGGCTGCCATGAGTCTGGTTCTTCTCATCTGCGCCATCACTGGTTTAGTCTTACGTGAGTTCATACCCTTGATATAGATTCTAAAGCTCTTCATGTAAGACTCCTTCATGAGACCACTGATCATGGTAAAACCCCCTGAATGTCCTGTTCCGTGAGCGCCACCATTCTGTACGCAGCTCCCCCCTCCTCACATAGATCAATACTCACACTGTGCTACATTGTTGTTTTATTCATTGTTCTAATTTTTTCTCCTTCCTTGTTTGTGTTCAGTTCTTCTTTCTTCTGACTTCATTGTTTTTCTTCCCGTTCTTCTACCTTCTTCATGGTCTTTTCTTCTCTGTTGTCCCCCTATGTTGTGTCTTCATGTCACATTATATTGATGCTAACACAAATAAATCCCATAGATGATTGTCCTAGGAATGTAGAAAGCGCAGCAATTATTCTTTACTTCTTATATAAGTATTTTTTATTGATCACATTTAAAAAAAACATATAAACAAACGATAAAGAGAGCAAGGTTCCCTCAGGGGATCCACCAGGTAAAGGCACAGTAGTGAATGGACGACAACAATAGTAAAGCAAAAATGTCTCACTATTATATGTGCAAGAGAAAGCCTCTAAAGTGAAGTATGAGAAATCTCCAGCTCAGTCCTGTAATCTGAGCATAAATCACAGTTCAGCCGATATGTGATCAGCAGGAGTCCTGGAGCCACAGAGACCGCCATCCTCCATCCTGTATGTCATATAGTAAGCATGGGTATAAAGGACAAGCAGCCTAATGAGCAGAAGTACAGGATCCCAGAAAGTAACGATCAATGGCCAGGGACAACATTATATGGTAACAATCCTAAGAGGGACTAAGGTCGGATTTCAGGAAAAAGAGTGATCAGGGATCAAATGATCCCAATAAGCAGAAGTGCACAATGCTAGAGTAATGGCTAATACACAAGAATAGATCTATAGATCCAAAAAGTAATGATGAAGAACTAATGAATAATCCACAAGAATAGATCTATAGATCCAATAAGTAATGATGAAGAAGGAGAAGTAATAAATAATTCACAAGAATCGATCTATTGATCCAAAAAGTAAAGATGAAGAAGGAGAAGTTATTCTGCCTTCTTCCATGTGTAGTGCTTTGTGGATTCGCGCATATGGCTAAACCTTTCATCCACTTCCCAGTAAAGAGACTGTATGGATTCTTAAGTCTATATTTATTGAGATGATGATGTGAACTTGGTAACAGTGAACAACAATGGTGGATGATTATTTGGTAAAAACTGCAAAGAATAAATAGCGTATCAATACTGGCATGTACAGTGTGCAATTACATAAGTAACTGGGGCATTACAGAAAAGAATGATACAGAGTGCATAATACAGAAATGCTACTAGCACTGCCCTGCATCATACAGAAATGCACCTATCTATATGCAGAGTAATGAACATTATAACTGGAAGATATAGAGCACAAAATGCCTCACTTACAATACGCTATACGAAGACTGCATAAGGCTCACATATACCGGGATGCACTGGAAAGGAGATGTGATTGTAGGGAGCGAGAGCTAGGAGCAAGTGTGATTCACTCTAAGCCTGAGAGAAAACGTCTGCATGTCTAGTATTTCAGAAGGAAGCTAAGGGGGCAGTTCTTAACCAGAACACACTGCTCCATTAAAGCAGAACTGCTCCTGAAACCTGGAACAGGACAAAAGGGTACGTAATGGCCTCCAATATTTATAGCTGGTACTGCGCTATGGATTAACTTAAGTAATGAACAATCCACAAGAATCAATCTATAGATCCAATAAGTAATGATAAAGAAGAAGTAATGAATAGTCCATGCACACCTGTGAAGAAATAGCCTCTGTAGTGATGTCCAGAGCCCTGATACGCGTTTCGCCTGCTTCCTCAGGGGCCGTGTGTGGAGGAGGTGAGAGAACTGTGCTGTAAATACTGTTTACGAGTCAATAGAATAAACGATGAGGCCATAATCATTAGTGTGCAGAGCGGGAAATAAAAAATGCAGTCAGGTGTGCACTGTGATTTATGTTATATGCTGAGGTTACAATTATTTTGATCAAAAGAATGTACAAGCCATCCCGCCACGTCAAGGCAACCCTTTGTGGGACAGTCCTACTCTAATATTAAAAACCTTTCCACTTGTCAAGTGACACAAATGTGAACAAGGCAGAGGGACTGAACCACCAGTTGAAGCTCAGGCCAGACAGGATGGATTTTCTCAAATCAGAAGCAGGGCGGTCACACCCTTATATGCACGGAATGCACTAAGAACTAAATAAAAAACTGGGTCTGAACTGAAAAAATAAGTTGATGTGTATGCAAAATGTAAATGCATATCAAACACATGACCATTATACTGAGAAAATAAAAAACAAGAAACAAATATCCTAAAATAAAACAAAATAAAAAATATATATTGCAAAAATTGCATGAAGTTGTAATAATAATAATAAGGGTATTTGGTAAACATAATTTTGATCAAAAGAATGTACAAGCCATCCCGCCACGTCAAGGCAACCCTTATTACAACTTCATGCAATTTTTGCAATATATATTTTTTATTTTGTTTTATTTTAGGATATTTGTTTCTTGTTTTCTAAGTTCACATTTGCGTATACACTGTGTTCCAAATTATTATGCAAATAATATTTTCTCAGATTTTCCCAAATTACCTATATGAATTTCAGTCATTGTAATTTTCCAGTCAAATAACTATTAGAGAACAATTGAAAGGTTTTTGTATAAACTGCCTATGATAACAGTATATTTTTTAAAAAAATAAAACACTCAAACTGCACTCACAATGCATGTTCCACATTATTCTGCACAGCAGAGTTTTCAACCTTTTCATTTTAATAAAGAACAAAAAAATGGTCATTTGTGAAATTATAAGCATTAGCAGGTTCTTACAACCTGAAATCAAACAGTTTTCAACTCAAAACTTTATTCCAGGTGATGTTCCATTTGCACATAGGACCCCTTGTTGGAAAGGAGCTTCTGAACTCTCTCCTCCATTGAATTTGTCAGGTTTTGGATGGTTTCTACTTCAATTGTTTTGCATGAGGACAGAATACCCTCCCAGAGCTGTTGCTTAGATGTGAACTGCCTCCTGCCATCATAGACACTCCCTTTGATGATGCTCCAGAGGTTCTCAATGGGGTTGAGGTCAGGGAGCATGGCGGCCACACCATAAGTTTGTCCCCTTTTATGCCCATAGCAGCCAGAGATGCAGATGTGTTATGTGCAGCATCAGACTGTGCATTATCATGCATGAAAATGATCCTGCTGCGGAATGCACGGTTCTTCTTCTTGAACCATGGCAGGAAGTGCTGTTTGAGAAACTCAACATACACTATGGAGTTCATCTTTACCCCTTCAGGGATCCTAAAGGGGCCGACAATCTCTCTCTCCATGATTCCAGCCCAAAACATTACTCCACCTCCTCCTTGTTGGCACCGTAGCCGTGTTTGCATGGGGTGTCCATCAACCAGCCATCCTCCACTCCATCCATCTGGACCATCGAGCGTTGCACGGCACTCATCGGTGAACAAAACACTTTTGAAGTCAGTCTTCATGTATTGTTTGGCCCACTGGAGCCGTTTCTGCTTGTGTGCAGTGGATAGAGGAGGTCGACAGGATGGCTTACGCACAGCTGCAAACCTCTGAAGGACCCTGCATCTTGTTGTTCGGGGGACATTGGAGGCACCAGCAGCTTCAAAAACTTGTCTGCTGCTATGACAAGGCTTTTTTGCCGCTGCTCTTTTAACCTGACGTAATTGCCTGTAGGAAAGAGTCCTCAATGTTCCCTTATCAGCACGCACACGTGTGTACTGTGAATCAGCTACATACTTCTTGATTGTGCGATGATCACGATGAAGTGTCTTGGAAATGTTGATTGTAGTCATGCCTTGACCTAAACACTCCACAATTTGTTGCTTCTCAGCAGCCGACACATCCTTTTTCTTTCCCATTTTGGCAGAAAATGTAGGCTGCTTAATAATGTGGGACAGCCTTCTTAAGTAGTCTTACCTTTCATTGGACACACCTGCCAAACTAATTAGCACCGGTGTCTGCAATTGCTTACAGTGATATAAAGAGCCCTGACACACATCACCATCAATGAGTTTAACTGACAAACAAAAAAACTCTTACCTTATCACTCCGAAACAATGTCTGCATAATAATTTGGAACACAGTGTATGTGCGCAGAGTATCATCTGCATACGCATGTTTACGCAGCGTTTTTTATCCGCATCATCTTACACATAACGCCAAAAAAAAGCTGCGTGTACATACGTTTGCATTGTCTATGCGCATGCGTTTGATATTTCCAGGTGTTGTAATCAGTTCCTGGACATGCGCACTCTGAAGTCCGCATGTGCATGGAACACATCCATGTACACGTCTTTGTGCACCAATGCGTTCCCATAGACAGTAATGTGTTTTTTTTATGCATTTATCCGCATGCGCATGACTGCGCATATTTGACGGATTTTTCACGCTTCAAAAAATGCAATATGTTGCGTTCGCCAGACACCGCCGCACTCGGCAAAACGACGCAAACGCATGTCCATGCGTACACCATGTAAAGATATGTATGCATGACGCATGCGGATCTATGCGGATCAAACGCTGCGCGTACAGACGCAAGTGTGAAGCCAGCCTTATTCAGCATCCGTGTCCAATCCAGACTGATCTCAGGTACACGTTCAAGAATGGTCAAACGTCAATTATCAGGCTTTTATTGGTGATACTTTAGGAAATGCCTTGACAGGCTATGGTTGGTTGCTCCATTTTTGATGTGTTTCAGCATTGTGCAGACACGGTTTCCACACCTAAACATGTCTCTGCAGTCAGGATTCATTGAGAGATTGTTGGAAGGCTGATCCCTACCATTAACTCGAGTCGGGCTGATACGATTTTCAGACTCGTGTTCCTTCTGAGCACCATACTAGGGTTTTTAGTTATAATCACCAACAGGACCTGATTATTCTCCAGAAATAAACCAATATTTTATTAAAAGGTTCCTGACAATTCTCTGAGACCTTCTTAATGTTGTCACAAAGCTGTATACACTGTCCCCGGCCCATTCATTGGACGGTTTCAATCTGTTGGAGATTCCTTGTTTTCTTGTAGACATCATTAAGGATTCCTTTCGGATAACTTACTTTCCTAAATATTTTATTCAAAATGAGGGATTCTTTACAGAAGTCCTCGTCTTTTGTACACTTTTTCCGAATATGCCAGTATTGTTGAAAAGAGACATTTTTTATCCACTTGCCGAGGAGGCCACTAGAAAAGTCCAAGTAACCTTTTTAAAAGATGGGGAAAAAAAGTGTATTCACTCTGCGCTGCTTGAAGGATAAAGTCCAGATGGTTGTTATAAATGGATATGTGGTTTCATTCTACGCGTTTCGAAGCGCTAAGGCGTCTTCATCAGGATACCACAAAGGTATATACATTTGATGAAGAAGCCTTAGCGCTTCGAAACGCGTAGAATAACCACATATCCATTTATAACAACCATCTGGACTTTATCCTTCAAGCAGCGCAGAGTGAATCCACTTCTTTTCCCATCTTTGGTTGATCACGAGTCTGATCGGTGGATCTGCAGCAGTTGACATTTCTATGAGCCTTGTTTTGGGCTCTATCTGGTGAGTATAATCCAATTAGATTAATCTTTTAATATCTGGACAACACCCTTTTGCGCTTTCTCTCCTTCCAGCAATTTTTTTATTTCAAGTAACCTTTTTGAAATGCCGTAGATTCATTCTTGTGGTTTTCCACAGATGCATGTAAATTCTAGCCTCCACGTATTATTATTCATATCATCTATAAATCTTTGGGACTCATCCCAAGTACCAGTCCAGATGAATATTAAATAGTCTATAAACCATTTTTAAATAGGATGTGACCCACCGGCAGGTGGGCCTATTTATTATTAAGAGATGCCAAATGCCCCATGAATAGATTGGTGCAATCTGGTTCCCATGGCACAGCCCCTGGTGTGCCGGTGTCACACACTAAAAGCTGAACCCATTATGGTTGAGTGTAAATTCTATACTGTTTAGAAGGAATTCCTTTTGATATCTGGGAATGTCACTATACTGACACAAAAAGCTCCACAGCAGTCAGACCCAAGTGATAATCAGTGGTAGAGCATAGAGCACTTACATCTATGTGTATAGAGCACTTACATCTATGTGTATAGAGCACTTACATCTATGTGTATAGAGCACTTACATCAATTGTATAGAGCACCTGTACATCTATGTGTATAGAGCACTTACATCTATGTGTATAGAGCACTTACATCTATGTGTATAGAGCACTTACATCTATGTGTATAGAGCACTTACATCTATGTGTAAAGAGCACTTATATCTATGTGTATAGAGCACTTACATCTATGTGTATAGAGCACTTACATCAATTGTATAGAGCACTGTACATCTATGTGTATAGAGCACTTACATCAAGTGTATACAGCACTTACATCTATGTGTATAGAGCACTTACATCTAGTGTATAAGCACTTACATCTATTGTTAGAGCACTTACATCTATGTGTAAGAGCACTTAATCTATGTGTATAGAGCACTTACATCTATGTGTAAAGAGCACTTATATCTATGTGTGTAGAGCACTTACATCTATGTGTAAGAGCACTTATATCTATGTGTGTAGAGCACTTACATCTATGTGAAAGAGCACTTACATCTATGTGTATAGAGCACTTAATCTATGTGTGTAGAGCACTACATCTATGTGTAAGAGCACTTACATCTATTGTATAGAGCACTTACATCTATGTGGAAGAGCACTTAATCTATGTGTATAGAGCACTTATATCTATGTGTGTAAGAGCACTTATATCTATGTGGTAGAGCACTTACATCTATGTGTATAGAGCACTTACATCTATGTGTGTAGAGCACTTACATCTATGTGTAAAGAGCACTTATATCTATTTGTGTAGAGCACTTACATCTATGTGAAAGAGCACTTAGATCTATGTGTGTAGAGCACTTACATCTATGTGTAAAGAGCACTTATATCTATGTGTTAGAGCACTTACATCTATGTGTATAGAGCACTACATCTATGTGTATAGAGCACTTACATCTATGTGAAAGAGCACTGATATCTATGTGTGTAGAGCACTTACATCTATGTGTATAGAGCACATACATCTATGTGTGTAAGAGCACTTACATCTATGTGTATAGAGCACTTACATCTATGTGTATAGAGCACTTATATCTATGTGTAAAGAGCACATACATCTATGTGTAAAGAGCACTTAATCTATGTGTATAGAGCACTTACATCTATGTGTAAAGAGCACTTATATCTATGTGTGTAGAGCACTTACATCTATGTGTAAGGCACTTATATCTATGTGTATAGAGCACTTACATCTATGTGTAAGAGCACATACATCTATGTGTAAAAGAGCACTTACATCTATGTTGGGCACGTGTTAGAGCACTTACATCTATGTGTAAGAGCACTTATATCTATGTGTGTAGAGCACCTGTACACTACTCTATGTGTATAGAGCACTTACATCTATGTGTGTAGAGCACTTACATCTATGTGTAAAGGCACTTATATCTTGTTAGGATTACGTTAGTGAGGAGATGACAGGTATAAAAAGGAATACACCAGAGTAGTTGGAACTATGAGATTGAGCACTTACATCTATGTGTATAGAGCACTTACATCTATGTGAGAAGAGCACTGATATCTATGTGTGTAGAGCACTTACATCTATGTGTAAAGAGCACATACATCTATGTGTAAAGAGCACTTACATCTATGTGTATAGAGCACTTACATCTATGTGTATAGAGCACTTACATCTATGTGTAAAGAGCACATACATCTATGTGTAAAGAGCACTTACATCTATGTGTATAGAGCACTTACATCTATGTGTATAGAGCACTTACATCTATGTGTATAGAGCACTTACATCTATGTGTAAAGAGCACATACATCTATGTGTAAAGAGCACTTACATCTATGTGTATAGAGCACTTACATCTATGTGTAAAGAGCACTTATATCTATGTGTGTAGAGCACTTACATCTATGTGTATAGAGCACTTACATCTATGTGTGTAGAGCACTTACATCTATGTGTAAAGAGCACTTATATCTGTTATGTTACGGTAGCTGAGGAGTGCAGGTAAAAAAGGAAATACACCAGAGCAGTTGGAATCTATGAGATTGCAGTACCCTGACTAACCACCGCAACTAGAGGCAGCCGTGGAGCGTTCCTACGATGGTCCTAGACGCCTCGTCACAGCCTGAGAAATAACTACACCCAAAGATAGAAATAGGAAAGCTATCTGCCCCGGAGCAGAACCCCCAAAGAACATAGAAAGCCCCCAAACATGTAATGGCGGTTAGACAAGATGAAATACTGACACAGAAAGAAAATAGTATGAGCAAACGCTGGGGCCCAAACTATCTAAATAGAAAAGGATAGGAAGGGTACTTACTGCAATCCCAGAAAACCCTGAAAAACACCAACTCTACTAATTTCAAAATCACCTGAGATCACACGACCTCTACCACCTAAATTAGTTCTCTGGTGTAACAAAAACAGCAGCCACTGAAAAAACTGCAAAAAGCAAAAGTACAAAACACAGTGGCTGGACTAAACTGAGAGGGCAAAAGCCCCCGGAGGGGACCCAGAAGGCCCCCACAGAAGTGCAGGACAAAATGCAAAAATATAGCAAAAACACAAAATAAGAAATTGTCTTATCTGATAGCAGGAGATGCAGACACGACACAGCAGGCTACAAGGGAAACTGGAAAAAAGGATTCAGACCAGAACAATTGATCACCGGCCACCCTGATGGGAAAATGATTCCCTTAAATAAGACCAATCAGTAACACCTGATTCCCAATCCTCACTAGTACCGCTTGTAACCACCAGAGGGAGCCTCTGCTCAGAACTCATCTCAAACCCATTCACAACAGTACCCCCCCCCTTGAGGAGGGGTCACCGAACCCTCATTTGAGCAACCAGGTCGGTCAGGATGAGTTCTATGATACGCACGGATAAGTCTCCTAGCATGGATGTCCGAAGCAAACACCCAAGAATTATCTTCCTGACCATAACCTCTCCATTTAACCAAATACTGGAGTCTTCGTCTAGAAAAACGAGAATCCAATATTTTCTCAACCACATACTCCAGATTGCCCTCAACCAAAACAGGGTCAGGAGGCACAGCAGCAGGAACCACTGGCTCAACAAACCTCTTCAACAAGGACTTGTGGAACACGTTATGGATCTTAAATGTCCCTGGAAGAAGCAAACGAAAAGAAACAGGATTAATAATCTCCATGATCTTATAAGGTCCAATGAACCTAGGCTTAAATTTAGGAGATGCTACTCTCATAGGAATATTCTTTGAGGACAACCAGACCAAGTCCCCCACTTTAAACCGAGGACCATCAGTCCTATGCCGGTTAGCAAACCGCTGGGCCTTCTCCTGAGAGAGGGACAACCTCTCCACTACCTGGTCCCAAATCTGCTGCATACGCTCAACAACAGAGTCAACACCTGGACAGACAGAAGCCTCCGTCTGTCCTGAAGAAAATCGAGGGTGAAACCCAGAATTACAGAAAAACGGAGACATCAAAGTGGCAGAGCTAGCCCTATTATTAAGAGCAAACTCAGCCAAAGGCAAAAAAGAGACCCAGTCATCCTGATCAGCAGACACAAAGCATCTTAGATAAGTCTCCAATGTCTGGTTTGTTCTCTCAGTTTGACCATTGGTCTGAGGATGAAATGCCGAGGAGAAAGACAATTGAACACCCAGTTTAGAACAAAAAGTCCTCCAAAATCTGGAAACAAACTGGACTCCTCTGTCAGACACAATGTTCTCAGGAATGCCGTGTAAACGAACCACGTGCTGAAGGAACAACGGCACCAATTCAGAGGAGGAAGGCAACTTAGGTAATGGCACAAGATGTATCATTTTGGAAAACCTATCACAAATTACCCAGATGGTGGTCATTCTCTGAGAAACAGGAAGATCGGAAATGAAATCCATAGAGATATGGGTCCATGGTCTCTTGGGCACAGGCAATGGCATCAACAAACCACTAGAGCGAGAGCAAGGCTTGGAGCGAGAGCAAGTCCCGCAGGACTGCACAAATTCCCTGACATCGCGAGACAAGGTAGGCCACCAAAAGGACCGACTAACCAAGTCTCTGGTACCAAAAATTCCGGGATGCCCAGCCAATGCGGAACAATGAATCTCAGACATCACACTCTTTTTCCATTGGTCCGGGACAAACAATTTTCCAACAGGGCAGCGCTCGGGCCTATCCTCCTGACACCCCTCCAGAGCAAGTCTCAAATTAGGCGAGATGGCGGAAAGAACTACACCCTCCTTCAAAATAACAGAGGGATCAGATAGCTCAGGAGAGTCCGCAAGGAAACTCCTCGAGAGGGCATCCGCCTTAACATTCTTAGTGCCAGGAAGAAAGGAAACCACAAAATTAAAACGTGTGAAAAACAAGGCCCACCTGGCCTGTCTAGGATTGAGTCGCTTGGCAGATTCCAGATAGACCAGATTCTTATGGTCCGTAAGGACCACCACCTGATGTTTGGCTCCCTCCAGCCAATGTCTCCACTCTTCAAAAGCCCACTTCATGGCCAATAACTCCCGATTACCCACGTCATAATTACGTTCAGTAGGAGAAAATTTTCGAGAGAAAAAGGCACAAGGGTTACTTTTAGAGGTCTCTGGATCTTTTTGGGACAAAACGGCACCTGCCCCAATTTCAGAGGCATCAACCTCCACCTGAAATGGCAGAGAAACATCAGGCTGCCGTAGAACAGGAGCAGAAGTGAATCTCTGCTTAAGTTCCTGAAACGCAGAGACTGCCTCAGGAGGCCAATTCACCACATCAGAACCCTTTCTGGTCAAATCAGTTAATGGTTTAACAATAACAGAGAAATTACCAATAAATTTACGATAAAAATTGGCAAAACCCAAAAATCTCTGAAGAGCCTTTAATGAAGTAGGTTGGACCCAATCACAGATGGCCTGAACCTTGACCGGGTCCATTTCAATAACAGATGGGGACAAAATGAATCCCAGAAATGAGATCTTCTGTACGCCAAAAAGACACTTTGATCCCTTCACATACAGAGCATTCTCTCTCAAAATCTGGAATACAGTTCGAACATGTTTCACATGAGAGTCCCAGTCATTAGAAAAAATCAAGATATCATCCAAATAAACAATCAGAAACTTGTCCACAAAATCCCTGAAAATGTCATTCATGAAGGACTGGAAGACGGAAGGAGCATTAGTGAGCCCAAAGGGCATCACAAGGTACTCAAAATGCCCTTCAGGGTGTTAAATGCCGTCTTCCATTCATCCCCGTGCTTAATGCGAATAAGGTTATACGCCCCCCTGAGGTCAAGCTTGGTAAACCAAGTAGCGTTTTTCACCCTGGAAAACAGGTCAGAAATCAAGGGTAACGGGTATTGATATTTCACAGTAATATTGTTCAAGAGACGATAATCAATACACGGCCTTAATGAACCATCTTTTTTGGCCACAAAGAAAAAACCGGCACCTAAGGGTGAAGAGGATGGTCTGATATGACCCTTCTCCAATGATTCCTTGATATAAGACCGCATAGCGTCATGTTCAGGTACAGACAAGTTAAAAAGGCGACCCTTAGGGAATTTACTACCTGGCACTAATTCAATAGCGCAGTCATAGCTCCTATGGGAGGTAAGGATGCAGATTTACTTTCGCTAAACACATCAGAAAAATCAAACAAAAAGTCAGGAACATCCTCAGCCTGGGGGGAGGCAGAAAAAACAGGAGTGTTGGTATTAACACATTGGCAGCCCCAACTGGTTACAGACACAGATTTCCAATCCAAAACAGGATTATGAGACTGTAACCAAGGGAAACCCAGCACGATAATGTCATGCAGATTATATAGAACCAAAAATTTGCAGCACTCCTGGTGATCAGGTTCAACCCTCATTATCACCTGAGTAGAAAACTGGGGTTTATTCTCAGCCAAAGGGGTAGAATCGATCCCCAGTAGGGGAATAGACTTCTGTAGGGGTATCAAGGGAAATCCACAACGTTTAGCAAAATCATAATCCATCAGGTTAATAGCTGCTCCAGAATCAACGAAAGCCTGAGCAGAAAATGAGGACAGAGAGCATATCAGAGTGACAGTTAATAAAAACTTAGTCTGAACACCACCCAAGACAACTGAGCGTGCAAGACGTCTTCCCCGCTTAGGGCAGACTGAAATAGCATGAGAGGCGTCACCACAGTAGAAACATAACCCATTGCGCTTTCGAAACTCATGACGCTGTGCCCCAGACACCACTCCATCACACTGCATGGGCTCAGCAGCTGGCTCACAAGGCAACACCACTCCACGCATACTTCTCCGCTCACGCAAACGTCTGTCAATTTGAATCGCTAATGACATAGAATCATTGAGACCAGAGGGGACAGGGAATCCCACCATAACATCCTTTACATTATCCGACAGACCCTTCCGGAAAAGGGCCGCCAAAGCGTCGTCATTCCATTTGGTCAGGACTGCCCACCTACGGAATCTCTGACAGTATAACTCAGCGTCATCAAGCCCCTGATTTAATGCCAACAAGGCTTTTTCAGCTTGATCAGTGACATTAGGCTCATCGTACAATAACCCCAAAGCCTGAAAAAATGCATCAACATCACTCAAAACAGGATCCCCAGGTGTGAGGGAAAAAGCCCAATCCTGAGGATCGCCGCGCAGGAGAGAGATGACAATTTGAACCTGCTGCGCTGCGTTTCCTGAGGACTTAGATTTTAAGGCAAGAAACAATTTACAATTATTTTTGAAATTCTGAAACTTAGCTCGATCCCCAAAAACAAATCTGGCATGGGGATCCTAGGTTCCACAACAGGCAACCTAGCAAGATATGCAGCAATACTCTGAACCTCAGTGGCAAGCTGATCCACACGGCCAGACAACTGTGCAAACTCCATTGGGAGAAAAGATCCTCCCCAGCACCCAGAGATACAGAGGGAAAAAAAAAAAAAAAAAAAAATGCAACAAACAGAAAAATATCTCTGACAACTTTTCTTCCTTCAAAATATTTTTTTTCCCCTTTTGTGAGTACCATACAATTTTTAGGCCGGTGATACTGTTATCTTACGGTAGCTGAGGAGTGCAGGTAAAAAAGGCAATACACCAGAGCAGTTGGAATCTATGAGATTGCAGTACCCTGACTAACCACCGCAACTAGAGGCAGCCGTGGAGCGTTCCTACGTTGGTCCTAGACGCCTCGTCACAGCCTGAGAAACTAACTACACCCAAAGATAGAAATAGGAAAGCTATCTGCCCCGGAGCAGAACCCCAAAGATAACAGAAAGCCCCCAAACATGTAATGGCGGTTAGACAAGAGGAAATACTGACACAGAAAGAAAATAGTATGAGCAAACGCTGGGGCCCAAACTATCTAAATAGAAAAGGACAGGAAGGGTACTTACTGCAATCTCAGAAAACCCTGAAAAACACCAACTCTACTAATTTCAAAATCACCTGAGATCACACGACCTCTACCACCTAAATTAGTTCTCTGGTGTAACAAAAACAGCAGCCACTGAAAAAACTGGAAAAAGCAAAAGTACAAAACACAGTGGCTGGACTAAACTGAGAGGGCAAAAGCCCCCGGAGGGGACCCAGAAGGCCCCCACAGAAGTGCAGGACAAAATGCAAAAATATAGCAAAAACACAAAATAAGAAATTGTCTTATCTGATAGCAGGAGATCAGACACGACACAGCAGGCTACAAGGGAAACTGGAAAGAAGGATTCAGACCAGAACAATTGATCACCGGCCACCCTGATGGGAAAATGATTCCCTTAAATAAGACCAATCAGTAACACCTGATTCCCAATCCTCACTAGTACCGCTTGTAACCACCAGAGGGAGCCTCTGCTCAGAACTCATCTCAAACCCATTCACAACATATATCTATTTGTATAGAGCACTTACATCTATGTGAGAAGAGCACTTAGATCTATGTGTATAGAGCACTTACATCTATGTGTAAAGAGCACTTATATCTATGTGTGTAGAGCACTTACATATCAATTGTATAGAGCACCTGTACATCTATGTGTATAGAGCACTTACATCAAGTGTATACAGCACTTACATCTATGTGTATAGAGCACTTACATCAAGTGTATACAGCACTTACATCTATGTGTTTAGAGCACTTACATCTATGTGTGAAGAGCACTTACATCTATGTGTATAGAGCACTTACATCTATGTGTAAAGAGCACTTATATCTATGTGTGTAGAGCACTTACATCTATGTGTATAGAGCACTTATATCTATGTGTGTAGAGCACTTACATCTATGTGAGAAGAGCACTTACATCTATGTGTATAGAGCACTTATATCTATGTGTGTAGAGCACTTACATCTATGTGTAAAGAGCACTTACATCTATGTGTGTAGAGCACTTACATCTATGTGTAAAGAGCACTTATATCTATTTGTATAGAGCACTTACATCTATGTGAGAAGAGCACTTAGATCTATGTGTATAGAGCACTTACATCTATGTGTAAAGAGCACTTATATCTATGTGTGTAGAGCACTTACATCTATGTGTATAGAGCACTTACATCTATGTGTGTAGAGCACTTACATCTATGTGTAAAGAGCACTTATATCTATTTGTATAGAGCACTTACATCTATGTGAGAAGAGCACTTAGATCTATGTGTATAGAGCACTTACATCTATGTGTAAAGAGCACTTATATCTATGTGTGTAGAGCACTTACATCTATGTGTATAGAGCACTTACATCTATGTGTATAGAGCACTTACATCTATGTGAGAAGAGCACTGATATCTATGTGTGTAGAGCACTTACATCTATGTGTAAAGAGCACATACATCTATGTGTAAGAGCACTTACATCTATGTGTATAGAGCACTTACATCTATGTGTATAGAGCACTTACATCTATGTGTATAGAGCACTTACATCTATGTGTATAGAGCACTTACATCTATGTGTATAGAGCACTTACAATCTATGTGTAAAGAGCACATACATCTATGTGTAAAGAGCACTTACATCTATGTGTATAGAGCACTTACATCTATGTGTATAGAGCACTTACATCAATTGTATAGAGCACTTACATCTATGTGTATAGAGCACTTACATCTATGTGTATAGAGCACTTACATCAATTGTATAGAGCACTTACATCTATGTGTATAAAGCACTTACATCAATTGTATAGAGCACTTATATCTATGTGTGTAGAGCACTTACATCAAGTGTGTAGAGCACTTACATCTATGTGTATAGAGCACTTACATCTATGTGTAAAGAGCACTTACTTCAAGTGTATAGAGCACCTGTACATCTATGTGTATAGAGCACTTACATCTATGTGTATAGAGCACTTACATCAATTGTATAGAGCACTTACATCTATGTGTATAAAGCACTTACATCAATTGTATAGAGCACTTATATCTATGTGTGTAGAGCACTTACATCTATGTGAGAAGAGCACTTACATCTATGTGTATAGAGCACTTATATCTATGTGTGTAGAGCACTTACATCTATGTGTATACAGCACTTACATCTATGTGTATAGAGCACTTACATCAAGTGTATACAGCACTTACATCTATGTGTTTAGAGCACTTACATCTATGTGTGAAGAGCACTTACATCTATGTGTATAGAGCACTTACATCTATGTGTAAAGAGCACTTATATCTATGTGTGTAGAGCACTTACATCTATGTGTATAGAGCACTTATATCTATGTGTGTAGAGCACTTACATCTATGTGAGAAGAGCACTTACATCTATGTGTATAGAGCACTTATATCTATGTGTGTAGAGCACTTACATCTATGTGTAAAGAGCACTTACATCTATGTGTGTAGAGCACTTACATCTATGTGTAAAGAGCACTTATATCTATTTGTATAGAGCACTTACATCTATGTGAGAAGAGCACTTAGATCTATGTGTATAGAGCACTTACATCTATGTGTAAAGAGCACTTATATCTATGTGTGTAGAGCACTTACATCTATGTGTATAGAGCACTTACATCTATGTGTGTAGAGCACTTACATCTATGTGTAAAGAGCACTTATATCTATTTGTATAGAGCACTTACATCTATGTGAGAAGAGCACTTAGATCTATGTGTATAGAGCACTTACATCTATGTGTAAAGAGCACTTATATCTATGTGTGTAGAGCACTTACATCTATGTGTATAGAGCACTTACATCTATGTGTATAGAGCACTTACATCTATGTGAGAAGAGCACTGATATCTATGTGTGTAGAGCACTTACATCTATGTGTAAAGAGCACATACATCTATGTGTAAAGAGCACTTACATCTATGTGTATAGAGCACTTACATCTATGTGTATAGAGCACTTACATCTATGTGTATAGAGCACTTACATCTATGTGTATAGAGCACTTACATCTATGTGTATAGAGCACTTACATCTATGTGTAAAGAGCACATACATCTATGTGTAAAGAGCACTTACATCTATGTGTATAGAGCACTTACATCTATGTGTATAGAGCACTTACATCAATTGTATAGAGCACTTACATCTATGTGTATAGAGCACTTACATCTATGTGTATAGAGCACTTACATCAATTGTATAGAGCACTTACATCTATGTGTATAAAGCACTTACATCAATTGTATAGAGCACTTATATCTATGTGTGTAGAGCACTTACATCAAGTGTGTAGAGCACTTACATCTATGTGTATAGAGCACTTACATCTATGTGTAAAGAGCACTTACTTCAAGTGTATAGAGCACCTGTACATCTATGTGTATAGAGCACTTACATCTATGTGTATAGAGCACTTACATCAATTGTATAGAGCACTTACATCTATGTGTATAAAGCACTTACATCAATTGTATAGAGCACTTATATCTATGTGTGTAGAGCACTTACATCAAGTGTGTAGAGCACTTACATCTATGTGTATAGAGCACTTACATCTATGTGTATAGAGCACTTACATCAATTGTATAGAGCACTTACATCTATGTGTATAAAGCACTTACATCAATTGTATAGAGCACTTACATCTATGTGAGAAGAGCACTTACATCTATGTGTATAGAGCACTTATATCTATGTGTATAGAGCACTTATATCTATGTGTATAGAGCACTTACATCTATGTGTATAGAGCACTGATATCTATGTGTGTAGAGCACTTACATCTATGTGTAAAGAGCACTTACATCAATTGTATAGAGCACTTACATCTATGTGTATAGAGCACTTACATCAAGTGTATAGAGCACTTACATCTATGTGTAAAGAGCACTTACTTCAAGTGTATAGAGCACCTGTACATCTATGTGTATAGAGCACTTACATCTATGTGTATAGAGCACTTACATCTATGTGTAAAGAGCACATACATCTATGTGTAAAGAGCACTTACATCTATATGTGTAGAGCACTTACATCTATGTGTATAGAGCACTTACATCTATGTGTATAGAGCACTTACATCTATGTGTAAAGAGCACTTACATCTATGTGTGTAGAGCACTTACATCTATGTGTAAAGAGCACTTACATCTATGTGTGTAGAGCACTTACATCTATGTGTATAGAGCACTTACATCTATGTGTATAGAGCACTTACATCTATGTGTAAAGAGCACTTACATCTATGTGTAAAGAGCACATACATCTATGTGTAAAGAGCACTTACATCTATGTGTGTAGAGCACTTACATCTATGTGTATAGAGCACTTACATCTATGTGTATAGAGCACTTACATCTATGTGTAAAGAGCACTTACATCTATGTGTGTAGAGCACTTACATCTATGTGTATAGAGCACTTACATCAATTGTATAGAGCACTTATATCTATGTGTGTAGAGCACTTACATCAAGTGTGTAGAGCACTTACATCAATTGTATAGAGCACTTATATCTATGTGTGTAGAGCACTTACATCTATGTGTGTAGAGCACTTACATCTATGTGTATAGAGCACTTACATCAATTGTATAGAGCACTTACATCTATGTGTATAGAGCACTTACATCAATTGTATAGAGCACTTATATCTATGTGTATAGAGCACTTACATCTATGTGTATAGAGCACTTACATCTATGTGTATAGAGCACTTACATCTATGTGTAAAGAGCACTTACTTCAAGTGTATAGAGCACCTGTACATCTATGTGTATAGAGCACTTACATCTATGTGTATAGAGCACTTACATCTATGTGTAAAGAGCACATACATCTATGTGTAAAGAGCACATACATCTATGTGATGCTGTCTGTGCACCTCTCATTCCTAGATGCAGGAGCTACCACCAAGCCTGGAAATGGATCAGCTGTGTCATCTGCAGCAGGTAAAGTCCACATGAGCCGCCTGACACCCGATGAGCAGGAAGATGTCATGTACAGGGGAGTTATGGTCACAAGTTGTCGGCGGCATTACTGATGATTCTGGTGTACTGACGAGACCTCTTATATTTGGTGGTAACAAGGGATTTGGAAAAGTATTTACTCCCCTTCTAGATGTCCTGTATTATTGCCCTATTGCTTGATTGAAATTTTTTGATGACCCAGCCCAGGCGATCAATAACTACTCAACTCATCATACAGAACTACTCCTCTCAAATAGCATCCAGTGTAAGACCCAGTGTAGGATTTCCTACAATATACATAATATATTAAGGCAGTGATCTTACACTGAGGGAAGTTATTACTCCCATATGACCCATGTGAGAAAGTATCTGCACCCTTTTGTATCAGACCAAGCACCAAATGTAATTGATAAATGGCTGAAGACTAGAATTCAGGTCTCACAATGTAACGACAGAACCACTAAAGGTTTCCAGAATAAGACTGGCGCACATGTAATGCTACAAGTGATATACAGTATATTCAGACCTGCAGCACATTTCTTTATATAACAATTGCCAATTGTAGTTTGTCCTTTTGGGGTAAATTTTCCTCACTTCTATCGACAGATTTATTTATGTAGAACTTTAATCCCCGACCAACAACAAAGCAGTTGATTGTTATGTTACGGTAGCTGAGGAGTGCAGGCAAAAAAGGAAATACACCAGAGCAGTTGGAATCTATGAGATTGCAGTACCCTGACTAACCACCACAACTAGAGGCAGCCGTGGAGCGTTCCTACGTTGGTCCTAGACGCCTCGTCACAGCCTGAGAAACTAACTACACCTAAAGATAGATATAGGAAAGCTATCTGCCCCGGAGCAGAACCCCAAAGATAATAGAAAGCCCCCAAACATGTAATGGCGGTTAGACAAGAGGAAATACTGACACAGAAAGAAAATAGTATGAGCAAACGCTGGGGCCCAAACTATCTAAATAGAAAAGGACAGGAAGGGTACTTACTGCAATCCCAGAAAACCCTGAAAAACACCAACTCTACTAATTTCAAAATCACCTGAGATCACACGACCTCTACCACCTAAATTAGTTCTCTGGTGTAAAAAAAACAGCAGCCACTGAAAAAACTGGAAAAAGCAAAAGTACAAAACTCAGTGGCTGGACTAAACTGAGAGGGCAAAAGCCCCCGGAGGGGACCCAGAAGGCCCCACAGAAGGGCAGGACCAAATGCAAAAATATAGCAAAAACACAAAATAAGAAATTGTCTTATCTGATAGCAGGAGATGCAGACACGACACAGCAGGCTACAAGGGAAACTGGAAAGAAGGATTCAGACCAGAACAATTGATCACCGGCAACCCTGATGGGAAAATGATTCCCTTAAATAAGACCAATCAGTAACACCTGATTCCCAGTCTTCACAATCCTCACTAGTACCGCTTGTAACCACCAGAGGGAGGCTCTGCTCAGAACTCATCTCAAACCCATTCACAACAGTACCCCCCCCTTGAGGAGGGGTCACCGAACCCTCATTTGAGCAACCAGGTCGGTCAGGATGAGTTCTATGATACGCACGGATAAGTCTCCTAGCATGGATGTCCGAAGCAAACACCCAAGAATTATCTTCCTGACCATAACCTCTCCATTTAACCAAATACTGGAGTCTTCGTCTAGAAAAACGAGAATCCAATATTTTCTCAACCACATACTCCAGATTGCCCTCAACCAAAACAGGGTCAGGAGGCACAGCAGCAGGAACCACTGGCTCAACAAACCTCTTCAACAAGGACTTGTGGAACACGTTATGGATCTTAAATGTCCCTGGAAGAAGCAAACGAAAAGAAACAGGATTAATAATCTCCATGATCTTATAAGGTCCAATGAACCTAGGCTTAAATTTAGGAGATGCTACTCTCATAGGAATATTCTTTGAGGACAACCAGACCAAGTCCCCCACTTTAAACCGAGGACCATCAGTCCTATGCCGGTTAGCAAACCGCTGGGCCTTCTCCTGAGAGAAGGACAACCTCTCCACTACCTGGTCCCAAATCTGCTGCATACGCTCAACAACAGAGTCAACACCTGGACAGACAGAAGCCTCCGTCTGTCCTGAAGAAAATCGAGGTGAAACCCAGAATTACAGAAAAACGGAGACATCAAAGTGGCAGAGCTAGCCCTATTATTAAGAGCAAACTCAGCCAAAGGCAAAAAAGAGACCCAGTCATCCTGATCAGCAGACACAAAGCATCTTAGATAAGTCTCCAATGTCTGGTTTGTTCTCTCAGTTTGACCATTGGTCTGAGGATGAAATGCCGAGGAGAAAGACAATTGAACACCCAGTTTAGAACAAAAAGTCCTCCAAAATCTGGAAACAAACTGGACTCCTCTGTCAGACACAATGTTCTCAGGAATGCCGTGTAAACGAACCACGTGCTGAAGGAACAACGGCACCAATTCAGAGGAGGAAGGCAACTTAGGTAATGGCACAAGATGTATCATTTTGGAAAACCTATCACAAATTACCCAGATGGTGGTCATTCTCTGAGAAACAGGAAGATCGGAAATGAAATCCATAGAGATATGGGTCCATGGTCTCTTGGGCACAGGCAATGGCATCAACAAACCACTAGAGCGAGAGCAAGGCTTGGAGCGAGAGCAAGTCCCGCAGGACTGCACAAATTCCCTGACATCGCGAGACAAGGTAGGCCACCAAAAGGACCGACTAACCAAGTCTCTGGTACCAAAAATTCCGGGATGCCCAGCCAATGCGGAACAATGAATCTCAGACATCACACTCTTTTTCCATTGGTCCGGGACAAACAATTTTCCAACAGGGCAGCGCTCGGGCCTATCCTCCTGACACCCCTCCAGAGCAAGTCTCAAATTGGGCGAGATGGCGGAAAGAACTACACCCTCCTTCAAAATAACAGAGGGATCAGATAGCTCAGGAGAGTCCGCAAGGAAACTCCTCGAGAGGGCATCCGCCTTAACATTCTTAGTGCCAGGAAGAAAGGAAACCACAAAATTAAAACGTGTGAAAAACAAGGCCCACCTGGCCTGTCTAGGATTGAGTCGCTTGGCAGATTCCAGATAGACCAGATTCTTATGGTCCGTAAGGACCACCACCTGATGTTTGGCTCCCTCCAGCCAATGTCTCCACTCTTCAAAAGCCCACTTCATGGCCAATAACTCCCGATTACCCACGTCATAATTACGTTCAGTAGGAGAAAATTTTCGAGAGAAAAAGGCACAAGGGTTACTTTTAGAGGTCTCTGGATCTTTTTGGGACAAAACGGCACCTGCCCCAATTTCAGAGGCATCAACCTCCACCTGAAATGGCAGAGAAACATCAGGCTGCCGTAGAACAGGAGCAGAAGTGAATTTCTGCTTAAGTTCCTGAAACGCAGAGACTGCCTCAGGAGGCCAATTCACCACATCAGAACCCTTTCTGGTCAAATCAGTTAATGGTTTAACAATAACAGAGAAATTACCAATAAATTTACGATAAAAATTGGCAAAACCCAAAAATCTCTGAAGAGCCTTTAATGAAGTAGGTTGGACCCAATCACAGATGGCCTGAACCTTGACCGGGTCCATTTCAATAACAGATGGGGACAAAATGAATCCCAGAAATGAGATCTTCTGTACGCCAAAAAGACACTTTGATCCCTTCACATACAGAGCATTCTCTCTCAAAATCTGGAATACAGTTCGAACATGTTTCACATGAGAGTCCCAGTCATTGGAAAAAATCAAGATATCATCCAAATAAACAATCAGAAATTTATCCACAAAATCCCTGAAAATGTCATTCATGAAGGACTGGAAGACGGAAGGAGCATTAGTGAGCCCAAAGGGCATCACAAGGTACTCAAAATGCCCTTCAGGGGTGTTAAATGCCGTCTTCCATTCATCCCCGTGCTTAATGCGAATAAGGTTATACGCCCCCCTGAGGTCAAGCTTAGTAAACCAAGTAGCGTTTTTCACCCTGGAAAACAGGTCAGAAATCAAGGGTAACGGGTATTGATATTTCACAGTAATATTGTTCAAGAGACGATAATCAATACACGGCCTTAATGAACCATCTTTTTTGGCCACAAAGAAAAAACCGGCACCTAAGGGTGAAGAGGATGGTCTGATATGTCCCTTCTCCAATGATTCCTTGATATAAGACCGCATAGCGTCATGTTCAGGTACAGACAAGTTAAAAAGGCGACCCTTAGGGAATTTACTACCCGGCACTAATTCAATAGCGCAGTCATAGCTCCTATGGGGAGGTAAGGATGCAGATTTACTTTCGCTAAACACATCAGAAAAATCAAACAAAAAGTCAGGAACATCCTCAGCCTGGGGGGAGGCAGAAAAAACAGGAGTGTTGGTATTAACACATTGGCAGCCCCAACTGGTCACAGACACAGATTTCCAATCCAAAACAGGATTATGAGACTGTAACCAAGGGAAACCCAGCACTATAATGTCATGCAGATTATATAGAACCAAAAATTTGCAGCACTCCTGGTGATCAGGTTCAACCCTCATTATCACCTGAGTAGAAAACTGGGGTTTATTCTCAGCCAAAGGGGTAGAATCGATCCCCAGTAAAGGAATAGACTTCTGTAGGGGTATCAAGGAAAACCCACAACGCTTAGCAAAATCATAATCCATCAGGTTAATAGCTGCTCCAGAATCAACGAAAGCCTGAGCAGAAAATGAGGACAGAGAGCATATCAGAGTGACAGTTAATAAAAACTTAGTCTGAACACTACCCAAGACAACTGAGCGTGCAAAATGTCTTCCCCGCTTAGGGCAGACTGAAATAGCATGAGAGGCATCACCACAGTAGAAACATAACCCATTGCGCTTTCGAAACTCATGACGCTGTGCCCCAGACACCACTCCATCACACTGCATGGGCTCAGCAGCTGGCTCACAAGGCAACACCACTCCACGCATACTTCTCCGCTCACGCAAACGTCTGTCAATTTGAATCGCAATGACATAGAATCATTGAGACCAGAGGGGACAGGGAATCCCACCATAACATCCTTTACATTATCCGACAGACCCTTCCGGAAAAGGGCCGCCAAAGCGTCGTCATTCCATTTGGTCAGGACTGCCCACCTACGGAATCTCTGACAGTATAACTCAGCGTCATCAAGCCCCTGATTTAATGCCAACAAGGCTTTTTCAGCTTGATCAGTGACATTAGGCTCATCGTACAATAACCCCAAAGCCTGAAAAAATGCATCAACATCACTCAAAACAGGATCCCCAGGTATCAGGGAAAAAGCCCAATCCTGAGGATCGCCGCGCAGGAGAGAGATGATAATTTGAACCTGCTGCGCTGCGTTTCCTGAGGACTTAGATTTTAAGGCAAAAAACAATTTACAATTATTTTTGAAATTCTGAAACTTAGCTCGATCCCCTAAAAACAAATCTGGCATGGGATCCTAGGTTCCACAACAGGCAACCTAGCAAGATATGCAGCAATACTCTGAACCTCAGTGGCAAGCTGATCCACACGGCCAGACAACTGTGCAAACTCCATTGGGAGAAAAGATCCTCCCCAGCACCCAGAGATACAGAGGGAAAAAAAAAAAAAAAAAAATGCAACAAACAGAAAAATATCTCTGACAACTTTTCTTCCTTCAAAATATTTTTTCCCTTCTGTGAGTACCATATAATTTTTATGGCCGGTGATACTGTTATGTTACGGTAGCTGAGGAGTGCAGGCAAAAAAGGAAATACACCAGAGCAGTTGGAATCTATGAGATTGCAGTACCCTGACTAACCACCACAACTAGAGGCAGCCGTGGAGCGTTCCTACGTTGGTCCTAGACGCCTCGTCACAGCCTGAGAAACTAACTACACCTAAAGATAGATATAGGAAAGCTATCTGCCCCGGAGCAGAACCCCAAAGATAATAGAAAGCCCCCAAACATGTAATGGCGGTTAGACAAGAGGAAATACTGACACAGAAAGAAAATAGTATGAGCAAACGCTGGGCCCAAACTATCTAAATAGAAAAGGACAGGAAGGGTACTTACTGCAATCCCAGAAAACCCTGAAAAACAACCAACTCTACTAATTTCAAAATCACCTGAGATCACATGACCTCTACCACCTAAATTAGTTCTCTGGTGTAAAAAAAACAGCAGCCACTGAAAAAACTGGAAAAAGCAAAAGTACAAAACTCAGTGGCTGGACTAAACTGAGAGGGCAAAAGCCCCCGGAGGGGACCCAGAAGGCCCCCACAGAAGGGCAGGACCAAATGCAAAAATATAACAAAAACACAAAATAAGAAATTGTCTTATCTGATAGCAGGAGATGCAGACACGACACAGCAGGCTACAAGGGAAACTGGAAAGAAGGATTCAGACCAGAACAATTGATCACCGGCAACCCTGATGGGAAAATGATTCCCTTAAATAAGACCAATCAGTAACACCTGATTCCCAGTCTTCACAATCCTCACTAGTACCGCTTGTAACCACCAGAGGGAGGCTCTGCTCAGAACTCATCTCAAACCCATTCACAACAGTTGATGCTGAGAGCAAACGATGGGAATTATCTGCCTCAATCATCTATTACATTAATCAGCGCTGATAGGTAGATCCTACACCAACATGGCGCCATTTGACTGCCACATTCAACCCAGATCCTTTATTAATCATTAGCCAGCCATCTGGTATAACATTACTGCCATTACATGACTGCTGGTGATCACATTTCTTAGCATTGAATTGACAAAGTTCTTGCAGTGTAAATCAGCTCAGGATTGTTTTTGTCAGCTGCACCTAATACAGATTGTTACCCCCATACCTTTCAAAACATGTTTCGCCACAGCTGTGTTTTCAGGGCCATGAGACTTCTATCAACTCTCTCATGTACAGTAACGTCTACCAGTGTCGCTCCTTCTCACCATTGGTCCATTGGTGCGTCCTTCTTATATGACTGACATCAGCAATGTCCAGTAGTCTTAGCACATTCATGGGATCTCGTCTCATGACATCATCATCTTACCCCTAATAGTGAGACTTCCCAGAATACAGTGACGTCTCCTGCAGAATTACAGTGCAAACATCTAGTAACTCAGAGTCCTCGGGACTTTATGCCTCACACTAATGGCATGGCAGGTATGTGAAGGAGCTTTCATGATGAGCAAATCCCCTCCTTCTTATAGTAATCTGTTTTGCTGATTTAGAGACATCTGTGACGATAACCTGGGATGGGAGCTCCATTCCCTATAACTTTTCCAGAACTACTACCCCCATCGTGTTTTGTGCCTGCAGCCTCTCTCCCCCACTGTCTGAAAGTACAGTGTTATAAATGTGCTAGAGATGGTTTCTGAACATAGGCTCCCTCTGGTGGTTACAGACAGTACTGAACCTTTCAGCGAGGAATGGCAATCTGGGATCGCTGACTGGTCTGATATAAGGGAGGTTCCCTCCCATGATGGTTGCCGGTGATCAATTGTTCTTATCTCAGTTGTGGTTCCTGGTTCATTTGGAAGCTTGCTGAGTCTTGCCTGCATCTTCTGCTTTCAGATAAGATATGTTCTGCTTTTATTTTTGTGCTTGCTTTTTGCATAGTTCTCTGCACTTTTGTGGAGGTCAGCCAGGTCCCCTTCCTGGGCCTGTGCTCCTCTCAGTTTATCTGTAGCCACTGTTATTTGTTCATTTGCTTTTTCCTGTTTTTTCAGTGGTTGCGGCTTAGTTTTGTTACACCAGAGTTCTAATTTAGGTGGTGGAGGTCGTGTGATCTCAGGTGTTTTTGCAATCAAAGAGTTGGTATTTTTTAGGGGTTTTTTTTTGGATTGCAGTAAGAATCCTTTCTTGTACTATTCTGGCTAGACAGATTGGGCCCCAGCGTTTGCTCATTCTATTTTCTGTCTGTGTCCGTGCTTCTTCTTGTCTAACCGCCATTACATGTTTGGGGGCTTCCTATTTTCTTTGGGGATCTGCTCTGGGGCAGATAGCTTTTGTCAGTATTCCGGGTTTTCTAGGTAACTTTGTCAATGATTTTGCCCTTTGTTAAGATGGAGTTTGCTGTTTTCTGTGCCCTACTTCCTGTTCGTTTGTTTAAAACCCGGCTCAGGTGCTGGCTTCACTGCTGGAATATTCTGCTTCTGTTTCCCTGCAACCCAGCTGCTTGTTCCTCACAGATCGTTGTGTGTTTACCAGGGAAGTGCATAATCAGGTTATCTTAAGGTGTTTCTCTGCCACAGCAGTTTCTACCCATGGCTCTGGACTTTCTCTGCATATGTAAGTTGCACAGACTGTGTTGTCACTAAACTGTTGACTTGGGAAATTAACCTTTGTTTCACTCCATCTGATAAGAACTGCGTTTCTGAACTGTTGCTGTTTAACCCTTTGTGCATTACCTCTGGTGAGAGCTGTTGGAACTATTACTGGAACCTTACTGACTTATGAACTTGTTGTTGGACTTCATTGAATTTAGCCACAACTGAGATTAACTTGTTCCTGGACCTCCCTGTGTTTTCTGCATACCTGGATCTGACTCTTCACACACCAGCAGTGTGTAAATCCAGCCACGTAACTTGTGCATCAGACTTACCTTGTGGTCACATTTGTGTGAGGACTTCGTCGTAAGAACTTTACCACCCTCGCTATAGAGGTTCAAGGACTTATATATCCGGATTCATATAACTGGACTTGTGTTATATATATATGGACTCATTGCATGTCACTACGGGTTGTTTGAATATTGTTTTTGGGGTTTTGCTGTTTCACAAATACATTATTTGCATTCAAAGAAACCCGTCTCTGATTGTTCATTGCCCCACGCTATCAGAATCCTCGAGTTCCTACAATAGTATTACAGGATATTCCAGCCTAAAAAAGAGGATTCTGCTGGGGCAATGACGGAGACACGGGCAGACAAACTGTTCACCATAGTTAACTCCTTGCAGCAGGAGGTGTCAGCTGCACTCAATCAAATTAGAGACTTGGAGTCTCGGGTTAACCACAATGCACAGGGGTTTGGTCAGGCTCTCCAAGATCTACGTTCTAGGTTAGGAGTCCTGGAGGCCTTACCTACTGAGCCTACCTCATCCACCAGTATGCCCAAATTGCCTCCATTCCGTTTTAATGGTGACCGAAGTCAATTCCGTGGGTTTGTTAATCAATGTATATTATTTTTTGATGTACATGCCTCTTACTACCGGTCTGATAGATCTAAGGTTCTATGTATTATTATGTTGTTGACATCACGTGCACTGGCTTGGGCAAATCCTATGGTTGAAAGTCATGATACCCGTCTAAATAATTTGGATAATTTTCTGGCAGCCATGGCGCAAATGTTCGACGATCCCAACCGCCGTGCTACCGCTGAATCTGCCTTGCTTTCCTTACGCCAGGGGAAACGGTCAGTCATAGAATATGTTACTGAATTTAAAAGGTTAGTGGTGGACACCCAGTGGGAAAACAATGCTTTGTTACCAATCTTTAGAAAAGGTTTGTCAAATGTAATCAAGGATGAGCTAGCTCGTTCAGAGTCTCCACAGGAGTTTGAATTGTTTATACAGCACTGTGTACGTATTGATACCCGTTTAACTGAACGCAGACAAGAAAAATGGGCCGCTGTAAATCGCATTACTAATTACTCTCTTCCGTCCAGGGAAACCACAGGCAAAAACCCGCGAGAGGCTGAGGAGGTGCCTATGCAGGTGGACTCACTGCAGAGACGTGAGAATAATGAACGCCGCGAACACCGTTTCCGTGAGCGCTTATGTTTCTATTGTGGTCAATCGGACCATTTCCTTATCAATTGTCCTAAATGTCCTAGGCGACCCAACAAGGTGTTGGCGGTAGTAGGAGATTATGATAACACAGACGCTGAGTCTGAAGTTTCAGAAACCAGTCTACATCTAGATGCGGTTTTTCCCCCAATACTGATGCCGACTTCCCCTAAAGATCACGGGGAGAAATATTCACATTGTTCTCTTCCTATACAGATTCAGTGGGAGGAACAGTGGATATCAAGTTCTGCCATGATAGACTCTGGAGCAGGTGGGAATTTCATGGATTCTTCTTTTGCAGAGAAACATGGTATAAAGACACAACTAAGAGCTTCACCAATCACTATGGAAACGGTGGATGGTTCCCCATTAGTTTCTGGACCAGTAGATCGGGAGACAGTGCCTCTGGAGTGTAAGATGGAACCAGACCATCAAGAAACACTTTCATTCATGTTAATATCTTCTCCTCATTTTCCTGTAATTTTAGGAATTCCCTGGTTACGGTCACAAAATCCAATCATCAATTGGGAAACCAAGGAGATAACCTTTCTCCCGAAGTGCAGTTCTACCATCAGTCCAACTGTAGCGGCTCCAGTTACCCAGAACTTGGAAGAGGTGATACAGGTACCTACTCTCCCTCTGATTTATCAGGAATTCTCAGACATTTGTGATAAAAGGAAGGCAGATCAACTTCCCCCACATAGGCCGTATGACTGCCCCATAGAATTGCTTCCTGGAGCAGCGATTCCTTTCGGCCATGTTTACCCGTTGGCGGCTCCGGAATTAAAATCTTTACGAGAGTATATAGATGAGAATTTAGCCAAGGGGTTTATCCGACCATCTTCTTCACCAGCGGGAGCTCCAATATTCTTTGTAAAGAAGAAGGATGGTACTCTAAGACCTTGCATTGACTACCGGGAGTTAAATAAGGTAACCATTCGTAACAGGTACCCGTTGCCCCTAATTCCAGAATTGTTGGAAAGAGTTCGCCAGGCCAAAGTATTTACCAAATTAGATCTTCGTGGGGCATATAATTTACTCCGTATACGGCCCGGAGACGAATGGAAGACAGCTTTTAGATGCCGGTATGGACATTTTGAATATTTGGTGATGCCATTCGGACTCTGTTACGCTCCTGCTGCTTTTCAACATCTAGCCAACGACATTTTCAGGGATTTATTGGACCAATATGTGGTAATTTACCTTGATGACATCTTAATCTTTTCTGACTCCTTACAGGAACATCAGGAACATGTCAAGACCGTACTTAGACGTTTGAGAGATAATCATTTGTACATCAAACTCGAAAAGTGTGAGTTCCATTGTTCTGAAATTCAATTTTTGGGCTATGTTATCTCGCCTCAGGGATTGAATATGGAGTCCAGCAAGATCCAGGCAATCTTGGACTGGCCGGTACCAGGAAACATTAAGGAGGTACAACGATTCATTGGCTTTGCTAACTTTTATAGACGGTTTATCCGAAATTTTTCAGAAATTGTCCGTCCCATCACTCTCCTCACCAAGAAGGGGAAGAAGTTTGAATGGTCTTCGCAAGCTCAGGAAGCCTTTGATCGCCTGAAGGGTTGTTTTACCACAGCTCCAATATTGATGCATCCGGATCCTGCACAGCCTTTTATTGTGGAGGTGGACGCGTCTGACTGTGCATTTGGAGCTATCCTCTCACAACGTACCGGAGACAAAGGTTTGCTGCACCCGTGTGCCTTCTTCTCTCGTAGGTTATCTTCTGCAGAACTGAACTATGATGTGGCAGATAAGGAACTTTTGGCAATTATTTCTGCCTTTAAGGAATGGAGACACCATTTGCAGGGGGCAACTCAGCAGGTAGTAGTACTCACGGATCATCGCAATTTGGAATTCCTTAAGTCTGCCAGGTGTCTTTCTCCTCGACAAGCTAGGTGGAGTTTGTTCTTGAACCAGTTTAATTTTATTATTTCGTACCGCCCAGGTTCACGTAATGGGAAAGCTGACGCATTATCCCGAATCCATACCGTGGATTCCGTGCCTGGGACCCCGTCGAAGACCATCTTGTCGGAGGCCAATTTCGTTGGAGTGCTCCGGAACCGGGACTTGTGGCAGGAGATCAAGCTGGCCTATGACGGTGACGTATTTCTTGCAGCTCCACCTGACAATGTGAATCTTGTCCTTCGGAATGGTGTGTGGCTTAGAGATCGATGT
>JARQOD010005957.1:0-45362 GCA_033576555.1 Oophaga sylvatica | reverse complement strand
GCAGCGCTGGGGTCCTGGGTTCGAATCCCACCTAGGACAACATCTGCAAGGAGTTTGTATGTTCTCCCGTGTTTGCGTGGGTTTCCTCCGGGTACTCCGGTTTCCTCCCACACTCCAAAAACATACAGATAGGGAATCTAGATTGTGAGCCCCATCGGGGACAGCGACGATAATGTGTGCAAACTGTAAAGCGCTGCGGAATATGTTAGCGCTATATAAAAATAAAGATTATTATTATTATTATTATTATTATTATGTTTCTACTGTGGTGACGCTTCCCATGCTATTTCCGTCTGCCCTAAGTGGGGAAGACGTTTTGCACGCTCAGTTGTCTTGGGTAGTGTTCAGACTAAATTTCTGTTGATTATTACCCTGATTTGCTCCCTATCCACATTTTCGGCTCAGGCTTTTGTTGATTCAGGAGCAGCTATTAACCTGATGGATTTTGACTTTGCCAAACATTGTGGGTTTCCTATGATACCCCTGCGGAAGTCTTTTCCTTTGCTGGGCATTGATTCTACCCCTTGGCGGAGAATAAACCCGTTTTCTACTCAGGTGATAATGAGGGTTGAACCAGATCATCAGGAGAGTTGCAAATTTCTGGTGTTGCATAATCTGCATGACATTATTGTACTGGGTTTCCCTTGGTTACAGACTCATAATCCTGTTTTGGATTGGAAATCTGTGTCTGTGGACAGTTGGGGCTGCCAATGTGTTAATACTGACACTCCTGTTTTTTCTGCCTCTCCCCAGTCTCAGGATGTCCCTGACTTTTTGACTGATTTTTCAGATGTGTTTAGTGAGAGTAAGTCTGCATCCTTACCTCCTCACAGGAGTTATGATTGTGCTATTGAGTTAGTGCCTGGTGGTAAATTTCCTAAAGGTCGCCTTTTTAATTTATCTGTACCTGAACACGATGCTATGCGATCTTATATCAAGGAGTCATTGGAGAAGGGTCATATCAGACCATCCTCTTCACCCTTGGGCGCCGTTTTTTTCTTTGTGGCCAAAAAGGATGGTTCATTGAGGCCATGTATTGATTATCGCCTCCTGAATAAGATCACTGTTAAATATCAATATCCGTTACCTTTGATTTCTGACCTATTTTCCAGAGTGAAAAGTGCTAGTTGGTTTACCAAGCTTGACCTCAAGGGGGCGTATAACCTCATTCGCATTAAGCACGGGGATGAATGGAAGATGGCGTTTAATACCCCAGAGGGGCATTTTGAGTACCTAGTGATGCCTTTTGGGCTTACTAATGCCCTTCCGTCTTCCAATCCTTCATGAATGATATTTTCAGGGATTTTGTGGATAAATTTCTGATTGTTTATTTAGATGATATCTTGATTTTTTCCAACGACTGGGACTCTCATGTGAAACAGGTTCGGACTGTGTTCCAGATTTTGAGAGAGAATGCACTGTATGTGAAGGGATCAAAGTGTCTTTTTGGCATACAGAAGGTCTCATTTCTGGGATTCATTTTGTCTCCGTCTGTTATTGAAATGGACCCGGTCAAGGTTCAGGCCATCTGTGATTGGGTTCAACCTACTTCATTGAAGGCTCTTCAGAGATTTTTGGGTTTTGACAATTTTTATCGTAAATTTATTGGTAATTTCCCCAGTATTGTTAAACCATTGACTGATTTGACCAAAAAGGGTTCCGATGTGGTGAATTGGCCTCGTGAGGCAGTTTCTGCGTTTCAGGAACTTAAGCAGAGATTCATTTCTGCTCCTGTTCTACGGCAGCCTGATGTTTCTCTGTCGTTTCAGGTGGAGGTTGATGCCTCTGAGATTGGGGCAGGTGCCGTTTTCTACCAATGGGATCCAGAGACCTCTAAGAGTAACCCTTGTGCCTTTTTCTCTCAAAATTTTCTCCAACTGAAAATAATTATGACGTGGGTAATCGGGAGTTATTGTCCATGAAGTGGGCCTTTGAGGAGTGGAGACATTGGCTGGAAGGAGCCAAACATCAGGTGGTGGTCCTCACGGACCATAAGAACCTGGTTTATCTCGAATCAGCCAAGCGACTTAATCCTAGACAGGCCAGGTGGGCCTTGTTTTTTACACGTTTTAATTTTGTGGTTTCTTTTCTTCCGAGTACTAAGAATGTCAAGGCGGATGCCCTCTCGAGGAGTTTCTTTGCGGATTCTCCTGAGTTATCTGATCCTGCTGTTGTTTTGAAAGAGGGTGTAGTTCTTTCCGCCATCTCGCCCAATTTGAGACTGGCTCTGGAGGGGTGTCAGGAGGATAAACCTGAGCGCTGCCCTATTGGGAAATTGTTTGTCCCAGACCAGTGGAAAGAGAGTGTGATGTCTGAGATTCATTGTTCCGCGTTGGCTGGTCATCCCGTGATTTTTGGTACCAGAGACTTAGTGAGCCGCTACTTTTGGTGGACTACTTTGTCTCGTGACGTCAGGGACTTTGTGCAGTCCTGTGGGACTTGCTCTCGTTCCAAACCTTGTTCTAGTGGTTTGTTAATGCCATTACCTGTACCCAAGAGGCCATGGACCCATATTTCTATGGATTTTATTTCCGACCTTCCTGTCTCTCAGAAAATGACCGTTATCTGGGTAATCTGTGATAGGTTTTCCAAGATGATACATCTTGTGCCATTACCTAAGTTGCCTTCCTCCTCCGAATTGGTGCCTTTGTTCTTCAGCATGTGGTTCGGTTACATGGCATTCCGGAAAACATTGTGTCTGACAGAGGAGTCCAGTTTGTTTCCAGATTTTGGAGGACATTTTGTTCTAAACTTGGTGTTCAGTTATCTTTCTCCTCTGCATTTCACCCTCAGACCAATGGACAAACCGAGAGAACAAACCAAACCTTGGAGACCTATTTGAGATGTTTTGTGTCTGCTGATCAAGATGACTGGGTCTCTTTTTTGCCTTTCGCTGAGTTTGCTCTTAATAATAGGGCTAGCTCTGCCACCTTGATGTCTCCATTTTTCTGCAATTCTGGGTTTCACCCTCGATTTTCTTCAGGAGAGGCGGAGGCTTCTGTCTGTCCGGGAGTTGGCTCTATTGTGGAGCGTATGCAGCCGATTTGGGACCAGGTAGTGGAGAGGTTGTCTCTCTCTCAAGAGAAGGCCCAGCTGTTTGCCAACCGGCATAGGACTGATGGTCCTCGTTTTAAAGTGGGGGACTTGGTTTGGTTGTCCTCAAGAAATATCCCTATGAAGGTTGCATCTCCAAAATTTAAGCCAAGGTTTATTGGACCTTATAAGATCATGGAAATTATTAATCCGTTTTCCTTCCGTTTGCTTCTTCCAGGGACGTTTAAGATCCATAACGTGTTCCACAAGTCCTTATTGAAGAGGTTTGTTGAGCCAGTGGTTCCTATGGCTGCGCCTCCCGACCCTGTTTTGGTTGAGGGCAATTTGGAGTATGTGGTTGAGAAAATATTGGATTCTCGTTTTGCTAGACGGAAACTCCAGTATTTGGTTAAGTGGAGAGGTTATGATCAGGAGGACAATTCCTGGGTGTTTGCTTCGGACATTCATGCTGGGAGACTGATCCGTGCCTATCATCGAGCTCATCCTGATCGGCCTGGTTGCGCAGGTTAGGGTTCGGTGACCCCTCCTCAAGGGGGGGTACTGTTGTGAATACTCTGGAGGCGACTTCTGAGCTGGGGCTCCCTCCGGTGGTTGCTGAGGGTAATGAACTAATTACTGAATGGCCTTCAGCTGGCTCTGAATGGTCTGATATAAGTGACCTGAGTTCCCATCAGCCTTGCCGGTAATCAATTGTTCTTCCTGGTCTTGCTTGGAGCTCAGCTTGCATTCCTGCTCTCATTCAGATAAGTGATTTGCTGTTTTTTTCCTCTGGTTGGATTTTCCTTGCTTGTTTCCTGCTTTCAGTAGACTTCAGCTAGTCCCTGCAATTGTGCTCATTTTGTGTTTGCACTTTTTCTCTGTTCCTTTGTCACTTTTTATTTGCTGAATTGCTTTGTGTTACACCAGATATCTGATTTAGGTGGTAGAGATCATGTGATCTCAGTTTTTTGTTAATCAGAAGTGTTGGTATTTTTGTCAGGGTTTTTTTGGGTTGCAGTCAGAATTCTTTCCTATACTTTTCTATCTAGACAGATTGGGCCCCAGCGTTTGCTCATTCTATTTTCTATCTGTGTCCGTATTTTCTTCTTGTCTAACCACCATTACATGTTTGGGGGCTTCCTATTTCTTTGGGGGTTCTGCTACAGGGCAGATAGCTTTCATCTTTCTGCCTTTAGGTGTAGCTTTCTCTTCGGCTGTGACAATCTAGGATCACCGTAGGTACGCTCCACGGCTACTTCTAGTGTTGCGGTTAGTTTAGGGTCCTGCAATCCAATAGTTTCCAGCCTCTCTGGTGTATTGCTATTTTGGCTATTTTTGTAATTTCTCCTCAGCTACCAAAACATAACAGTGCCCATAATATACTGGAGCATCATATGGCGTTCATTATTTATGGGGCATCATATAGGGCCCTTTATGTTTGGAGCATCATATGGAGCACATATGGGGCCTATTCTGTATGAAGCATTATATGGAGCCCATTCTGTATGGAGTAATATATTGGGCCCATCATATACTGTATGGAGCTTTATATGCGACTCATTATTCTGTATGGAGCAATATGTGGGGCTCATTATACTCTATGGGGACCATCCTATACTGTATGGCACATTATATGAGGACCATCATATACTGCAGCATTATATGGAACTCATCATATACTGCATGGAACATTATATGGTACCAATTATGTATGGAGCAATATATGGAGCTCATTATTCTGTATGGCGCACTATGTGGTGCCCATAATACTGTATGGAGGACTATATGTCCAGTTTTTGAGCTATTGTAGAATTTACAATAGATATCACTCATGTAATGTAAGAAGTAAAGTATTTGTCATTGTACTATACCTATATTTCTCTGCCGTATCGCAGCATCATGAATTGTGGTATGTGTTAAAGGGGCCCACTGAGACTCTTTCGCCTGGGCCCACGAAAACCTGGAGCCAGCCCTGCCCCCAGCCACAACTTTAGCCAAATAACCCCCATTTTTCAATGCGTTACTATTATTCTAAAGTAAATTAAGGTTGACAAGCTTAAGTAATTAGAATTGATGTCGTTGGCAATAAAATGGACACTGTAGATGTGTTTACTGTCCTCCACTCACTGCCGACTTTACTTCTCCATTGTCTTGCATTGGATTTCGGTCGAGTTTCAGTCGGACCTTCAACTTTTTCCGATAGTCGACTGATTTCGTTTGACTCGACTTTTGAGAAATTTGGGTGGTCTGAAACCCGACTAGACCCTCCCGGAGGCAAAGTCGCTCATCTCTAGTCCAGATCCATCTTGTCTCTAGTTGAGCCACACGTTGAGAGACCTTCCCCCACGTGTCCCCAAATCAAGGCAATCAATCCCTCTAACTCTGAAGCCCCTGCTGTCGCATTTATGATGAATCTTGAAATGCTTGGGTATAGTTTTTAATGTAGATATATCATCCTCATTAGCTGCTGCCTTGATATCTAACACATGCTCCCTGATCCGGACCTTGAGTTGTCGTGTAGTGAGTTCTACATGTATCAGGGAACATGGGCAGGTGGCATAATATATTACAGATTTAGTGGTGCAGGAAATGTTCTTTTTGATTTTAAAAGTCCTAGTACCTGAGGAATCAGAAAATGAGTTGATACGATCCACATTGGAGCACGCCACGCAGCGTCCGCACGGAAGGGAGCCTTTGCGCACACTGCTATTATTAAGAAAAGTTATGGGTGAATTGCACGTATAATGGATCCTGGTAAGATAACCATGCAGATTTTTGGCTTGCCGATAGGTTATGAGGGGTTTATCTGGTATTAGCTTAGTTAAGATAGGGTCAGTTTTTAAGATAGGCCAAGCTTTAATAAGGGCCTTTCTGACGCTGTCAGATTGAGAATGGAATGCCGTAATGAACCTGATTGGCTCAGGCCTGCAATCGTTGTCCGTAGTTTTATATAATAACGAATTTCTCAAACTATATTTAGCCCTATTATAGGCTTTTTTGACCACTCTACGGCTATAGCCTCTTTCGTAAAAGCGCCTCTTTAGATTTCCTGCTTGTTCCTCAAATTCTACGTCCGTTGAAGAAATTCGACGTAAACGTAGAAACTGCCCTATCGGGATAGATCGTATCATGTTTTGGGTGGGCAGAGGAGGCATGCAACAACATGTTGGTTGCAGTAGGTTTTCTGTATATGCTAGTCTGAATTGTCTGTTCCGAATCCCTCAATGTCACGTCCAGGAATTCTATCTTGTTAAGGTCATACGTGAAGGTCAAATTGATGTTATGGTCATTCTTGTTCAGCTCATGAAAAAATTCAGCCAAGGAGTCTAAATTACCCTGCCAGATCAGCAGGATATCGTCTATGTACCGCGTCCAAAAGAGGACGCGGTCCATAGACGCCTGCCGATCTGAGAGGAAGAGGTTCCTCTCCCACAGACCCAGGAACCGATTGGCATAGGAGGGCGCAAAGGCCACCCCCATGGCTGTTCCCTGGATCTGTAGGAAGAAGGACCCCTTAAAAACAAAAGTTATGAGTTAATGTAAACTCCAATAGTTCCAAAATCAAAGACCTCATATCAAAAGAGAACTTGGATGTATTGAGAAAAAATTTGATGGCTCATAGACCATCACCATGTCTAATACTGGTGTACAGCGACTCAACGTCAGCTGTAACCAGTATAGAGTCAGCATCGAGGGACAGCCCGTCAACTCTGCAGAGTAGCTGGTTGGTATCTTTCAAATAAGATGCCAACTCCTCAACCATTGGATGTAACATGTAATCTATCCGTTGGTTCACACACTCCAGGTAGTTCCCCGCCCCGAAACTATAGGGCGACCCGGTGGGGTTTGTGCATTTTTATGCACTTTGGGGAGCAGGTAAAATGTAGGGATAGTAGGTTCAGTGACCATCAGAGCTGTTTCCAGTTCCTTGGTAATGACACCAGCCAAAGTAGCCCTTGAAAGAATCCCCCTGAGCTGTAGCATGAATGCAGACAAGGGGTTGTACATCAATTTTTTATAACAGGTTTTGTTGTTGAGTTGACGAAAGGCCTCCTTCTCATACATAGTTTGGGGCCACAAAACGATGTTACCCCCCTTGTCTGTCGACTTGATGACAACATCAGGGAGATTCTGGAGATGTTTCAGGCGATCCCGCTCCTCCCTAGTCAAATTGTCTTAGCGTATATATATGGTAGAATCTTAACGAGTTCATTAGTGACAACTTTGACAAAAAGGTCGATGGTGCTGCAGTTTGAGGTGGGGTCCTCCTTGAGCGCGGAAGAATGGATGGAGGTATCTTACCTCCTTGGGAAGTATTATGTTCCACAGATAGATACTCTAGAATCCTCAATGCTGACTGTTCTTCTTCTGTGGGAAAAAGTTTATGTAAATCATCATTATAGAAAAAAACGTTTAAAGAGCAAGGACCGTGCAAAAATGTGCAGGTCCTTGACAACCATGAAGGTGTCAAGGCCTGCAGAGGGTGAAAAGGACAGACCTTTAGAAACTACAGAGCAATGGGCCCTAGAAAGGATGTGATGACTCAAGTTGATTACCTTATTTCTGCCATGGCCTGCGCAGCTGACTCGACGGTTGGTCTCTGTTATGGGTTACCATAGCAAACTTTGTGAAATGGTCGTTCATTACCAGGCAATGTTCATATCCAAGATGCGCCGAGCCTACAGTCAAGTAATCGATCATCAGAACCTCCAAAGGAGCAGAAGTCACGATGGTCTGCATTGGAGTCAGCTGTTCTGCATTCTGGCCCGCTGCTCTGGGGGTTTGGCCAGCTCACAGCTCCAACATTGTTGGTAAGCATTCTCCACTGCAGTCTTTAATTGTGGGTGATATACCAGCTTCTGTAATGTCTTCTCTTGACCGAAGTGAGCCCGTCGCTCGTGAGCCTCCGTAGCCACTACACTGATCAACTTCTTCGGGAGCACTACTTGCCAAGTGACCCCCTCTTCTCACAGCAGCTGTTCCTTCTGTTATAACAATCCATCCTCCAAATGGAGCCTTTCCCACTGCCCCAGAATCCACAAGGTTCCTGGAGACAGGGCGTTCCTCTCTCTCCAGCTGGGGAGTTGTTTCAGTGCCACCCACTGTCGCAGCTGGGCGATCTCCTTATCTGTCTGTTGAAGTTGAACCCAATTATCCTGGGGCCACATCAGCACCTGATCTTCAGACACTTGTATGATCTGTCCCTGAGTCGCCACAAATGATTTGATAAAGTCCCAGAAGACTGGGATCTCTTCCGCCTCCATCTCTTCATCTCGATCACATTCAGGTCACTCGTAAGTCACCCTGGAGAGACGTCAGCATAAGTTTTCTCAGCCATAGCCCACTAGTCAATCTTGTACCAATATTTCGCCACGAGTGCCACCCATCGTTTTTCTAGGGCCCCCAGCTTCATATTTTCCAGGTGAGTCAGGGGATTATTGTCCGTACTCACCAGGACCTCAACCCGGACAAGTATTCTGCAAACTTTTTTGGCTCATTGCCCATACCAGCACCAGCAGTTCCAGCTTGAAGGAGCTATAATTGTCTAGGTCGTGAAGGGAATGGCTCGTGCAGGCTATCACTCGTTCTTTCTCCTCCTGCATTTGTGATAGGACTTCCCCTAGACCATATAAACTTCCATCAGTGTGGAGAATGAAAGGCTGTGAGAATTCTGCATAGGCGAGTATTGGCACCTCCGTCAGCTGTGAAGGCTTCTTCTTGACTGCTTCCCCACTGAATGGTTCGGTTCTTTGAGCTGGCCAGAACTTTCAGGAGCTCCAGTAATGGGTTGGCCAAGTGGGTGAAATTTTTCACAAATCTTCGGTAGTACCCAGTAAGCCCCATGAAGGCCCAAACATCTTTCACCATCGCTAGGGTAGGCAACTTTTGCAAAGCCACCACCTTCCCACGTTCAGGTCTCACTCTTTCACTGGACATGACATGCCCCAAGTATTCAATCTGTTTGTTAAAGAGATAACATTTTTGTGACTTCGCCTTCAGGCTGTGGCTCTGTACCTGACTTAGCACTTGTTCCAGTAGCCAGAGGTGTTCTTCAAAGGTGGCCGCATCGATGATGTTATCGTCGAGATAGATCAGTGTGGCCTCAAAATTCAAGTCCCCCAGGCATATCTCCATCAAGCGTAAGAAAACCATCTCAGGGGCATTAATCAGGCCAAAAGGCATACGGTTGAACTTGAATAGTCCCATGGGCAATACGAACGCCTTGTTTGGCTGGTCATGTTCAGCCATGGGCACCTGCCAGTACCCAATGGCCAGATAAAGGTAAGAAAAGTATTTTGCCTGTCCCAAGGACTCCTCAATTCTTGGCAACGGATAGGACCCCTGCACCATACAGGCATTCAGACATCTGTAATCAACACAGAAACGTAAGGTCCCATCATAATTCTGGATCAGAAAAATGAGAGCTACCCACAGACTTTGACTTTTTCGTATCACTACACTCTGTAACGTTGGCTAGCATCTCCTTCACTTCTTTGTACAACTGGGGAGGTATCAATCGGTATCTTTCCCGAACTGGATAGGCAAACCCCTTAGGGATTTCATGAGCGATGGTCTGAGTGCAACCGAAGTCATCTTCATGGCGGGCAAAGACCTCTTGGTAACGCTCTACCACATCTTCCACTTGCTGCACCTGCTGAGGTGAGAGTCCTGTCAATTCAGCCCGCATCTGCTCCAAGATCCTACGACCCTCCTTCGTGCTGCCGTGTGGAGGGTTCTGGTGTCATCATGAATGCTAAAGTCCAGGGATCTCTTTGCATGACAGACAGTTGTACTGCTTCAGGTTGCACTAACTTTTCTTGCATTCCCAGGATCTGGGCCACTTCACTCTTTGATAAGAGGGTGAGACTGTCTTTCCCTAGGTTGATGCACCGTACTACAATGTTGCCATCTCGGACTGTGGCTAATGTCCAAGCTACGAGCATTCCAGGGGGTACTTGATCCATTGATGTCGGCTGTATTTGCACTTCCACCCCGTCAAGGGGTGGAAAAGCTTGTACTGGTAACGTGAGCATTGTCTGGCCGGGCAATAGGGTAAGTTTGGCAGCTGCAGGAACCATCCCTTTCCCCAAGCCTTTTCCTTCTCTCGACGTTTCTTGAGCTTGGGCAGCTCGGATCAGTTGCTGAAACACGTTCCGTTGAGGGGTTTGGTGGCTCCACTGGTTCAAAAAGGGCTCTCGTGACTCATTGATCAGGAGCTGTCCAATCTCTTTCAGTACTTTCATCCCGAGAGTCATTACGGGCCTGCAGTGAACAAAATGACCCCTTTACGGCCTATTTCCTTCCAGTACATTCTGATCTCCATCCAGACCACCCCGGCGACTGGAATGGGCAATAGGTTGGCTGCTGTCAATCTAATTACCGGCCCCCACTCTGGCCGCGAAACTTCTGGGAAATGTCTGAAGTACACTTCCGGCATGGTAGTTGTAATGCTGCTGCAGTTCAGTATAGCGCAACCTCCACCAGAGGGCGCTGGTGAGGGAAGAGAGGTTGCACAAACACCGCATAGCAACACTGAGCAGCAGCAAAGGTGTAACAGGTAACGAAAGAGTGATCAAACAAGCCGAGTCATACACTGTCAGGAGCAGAAGTACCAAAGGTCACAGCAAAGCACAAAGTCAGAGACAAGTCAGAAGTCAGAGCCAAACGTGAACGTGGTATCCAAAATGTGAGACATAAGACGTAGTCGGGGTACAAGCCAGAGAATCAAAATTAGTCGGGGAATACGGTATCAGGAACGGAAAACAAGAGACGGGTTCAGAGATCAGGCCAAGTCATACACTGTACAGGAAGTCAGAGGCAGCAAGGGTATATGGGTCAGATGCTCTAGCCTGGAAGCATGAACTATAGCTGATGCTGGCCCGCAGGCTGCAGTGGACTGAAATAGCCCAGCCAGCTCCTAGATGAGGCAGAGGGGATGAACCCCCACATGACCAAGTCCAGAGAGAAGATAGCAGCAAACTAACCCCGGACTTGATCATAACAGTACCCCACTCTCAAAGGGGCGCCACCTGGACAATGAGCGTGAAAGGACCGGACCAACTTATCCGCATGGACCGAACGCCCCGGCACCCACGACCAGTCCTCAGGACCCTAACCTTTCCAATGGACCAGGTACTGAAGTGAACGGCGGAGCATGTGAGAATCCGCCACCCGTTCCACCTCATACTCGGTCTGGCCATCCACCACAACAGGAGGTGGATGTGAGGGAGACTTACTGTCACGCTGTATAGCAGATATATATATGTGATGTCAGTAATCTATATCAAAAGGGCAACATACTATATAACATGCGCATAGATATATGATAACATAGATTTACCTGACAGAATGTCCAGTGGGTCAAAACGGAATCCGTTATACGCTGTCTCCGGCTAGAGGGTGACCGGGGTCTAAGCTGACCCTAAACTGGGGTCCTAACTAATCCCTCAACCTGGAGGTACTGTTAAAGGTACAGAGGTCCAGGCCACCAGCGTAAACCCTGTCTCCTATCAATCCCTGCCAACTGTATTCTAGTCCTAAGAAGGACCCTGAATACCACCAAAGGGAATGAACAGGTAACGGTTAATGAACAGAAAGACATACAAGAAAGAACAGAAATAAAGTAAATAAAGTCTTACATACAACACTCACACACAGTAGGAACACCTAAGGTCTCAGAGATAAACTATAAGCTATAAGAGTAAAAACAACTAAGGAGCTCTTAGCTTAAGTATTCTCAGAACCGCTTCAGTCTGCTAGACTACATGAATGCTTTCACCGGCGTCTAACACCCAGACTGGCAGGAATATAAAGGAAGCTAATTAGAACATAATCAAAAGCAGCCGGGCGAGGCTGGACCTAGTCTTAGCAAAGAGCTAGGTAAAATTAACTCTCTCATTACCAAACACAAAGAAACAGCAGCTCAGCTGTGAGAAGTCAGAATGTGCAATCGCGACGATCTTCGTGGCGATGCACCCATGACAGTACCCCCCCTTCTACGAGGGGCCTCCGGACCCTCATGACCAGGTCTGTCCTGGTAAGTTGTGTGAAAGGTCCGAACCAATCGATCTGCGTTAGCATCAGACGCAGGGACCCACGTCCTCTCCTCAGGACCATACCCCCTCCAAAGAACTAAGTACTGAGGGGATCGGCGACTGAGACGTGAGTCAATGATTTTCGACCCATGAAATTCCACGTTATCATTGACTACCACTGAAGGAGGAAGTAGAGGTGACGGTATGACTGGTGCCACATACTTTTTAAGTAATGACTTGTGAAACACATTATGATTTTTAAACGTAGGAGGGAGGTCCAGACGAAATGCCACAGGATTAATTATGGAACTGATCCTGTACGGCCCAATGAATCTGGGACCCAACCTCCAGGAGGGAACTTTAAGTTTTATATTCCTGGTAGACAACCACACCAGATCGTTCACCTTCAGATCTCGACCAGAAACTCTCCCCCTATCAGTCATCCGTTTGTAATGGTTCTCCGTAACCTTCAGTCTTAACCGATCTGGAACTATCAGTCTCCCTGGAAGTCCCACAGGGGCGTCCCCCTGAGCCCCCAATACCTCCCCCTCAAGCTCAGAGCATACAGCTGACACTACAACTCCCTCCTGAGGAATAGGAACCGGATCATCCATCCTCCCGGTCCCTGGGAAAGTACGAGATAAGGCATCAGGAAGCAACTTTATTGAGCAGTCATATGCGCGATGAGGAGGTAACTCTTTACACCCCTCCTCTGAGAACATCTCCCCAAAGTCCTCCAGAAAAGGAGGCAAAGTCCTAGGCACAACCGCACCGATGACCGTGCTCATGCAGTTATTCTTGCAAAATTCACCCCACTGGCTTATCTTTCTGGATTGCCAATCAATCACTGGGTTATGTTTAGCCAACCAAGGAAGTCCCAACACAATAGGAGTAGGTAGACCCTCCAACACATAACAAGACAATTGCTCTTTATGTATTGCCCCTACTCGAAGATCTATGTTATGAACAGCTTGTACCAAGCTACCTTGACCAAGAGGTCTAGAATCAATAGAGAGTATAGGGACCGGTTTGGCCAATACACTCAGTTGCATACCATGCACCTGGGCAAACCGAGCGTCCACCAGATTAGCCCCGGACCCACTATCAAGAAAAAACCCGAAATCCTCTCAGTTCTAGTACCAATCACCACCTCCGCAGGCAAGAGAAACTGAGAGGGATTTGGGGACGAAATACACACACCCAGGTTAACTCCTTGGCTCAAAGAGGTCCGGGATGGACACCCCCCAACAAAATGTCCCTCTCTCCCGCAAAAGAAACACCTTCTAGTCTTGCGGCGCACCGCCGATTCCCTCCTACAAAATGATGTCCCTCCCAACTGCATGGGTTCCTCAGAACAGACCAGGGGAACCTCAGTAAAAGGGACTTTAGTAGTAGGTGGAGTCATCACGGGGGGCGGAGTTACCTCGCGTCTTCCCCGAAGTCGTCTTTCAATGCGAATAGCGAGGGCCATAGCAGCCTCCAGTGATGGAGGAGAATCATACTGAGCCAACACATCTTTTAATTTGTCAGACAACCCTTGACAAAACTGGCTCCTAAGAGCTGGGTCATTCCACTGAGTATCTGTTGCCCATCTACGGAACTCAGAAGAATATTCCTCCGCTGGACGATTTCCTTGCCGTATTTTACGTAACCTTGTTTCAGCAAGGGAGACTCGATCCGGATCATCATATACCAGACCCAGGGCAGTAAAAAATCGATCCACTGACTGGAGATCTGGGGAGCCTGGAGGAATAGAGAACGCCCAAGATTGAGGGTCCCTTGTAAGAGCGATACAACAATTCCCACCCTCTGCTCTTCACTCCCAGATGACCGAGGCCGCAGCCGAAAGTACAATTTACATGCCTCCCGGAAAGTAAAAAATTTGTCCCGCCCACCAGTGAACCTATCCGGGAGAGCAACCTTAGGTTCAGATCTGGTTTGCTCCGGGGGGGACAAAACCTTGGACTTAATGTCTGCAAATTCCATGGACAACCCCTGCAACTGCCGGGCCAGCTGGGCTACTGGATCCATGACAGCTGGGGAGAATCTTTAGTTGGGCCGGTGAAAATGTCACGCTGTATAGCAGATATATATATGTGATGTCAGTAATCTATATCAAAAGGGCAACATACTATATAACATGCGCATAGATATATGATAACATAGATTTACCTGACAGAATGTCCAGTGGGTCAAAACGGAATCCGTTATACGCTGTCTCCGGCTAGAGGGTGACCGGGGTCTAAGCTGACCCTAAACTGGGGTCCTAACTAATCCCTCAACCTGGAGGTACTGTTAAAGGTACAGAGGTCCAGGCCACCAGCGTAAACCCTGTCTCCTATCAATCCCTGCCAACTGTATTCTAGTCCTAAGAAGGACCCTGAATACCACCAAAGGGAATGAACAGGTAACGGTTAATGAACAGAAAGACATACAAGAAAGAACAGAAATAAAGTAAATAAAGTCTTACATACAACACTCACACACAGTAGGAACACCTAAGGTCTCAGAGATAAACTATAAGCTATAAGAGTAAAAACAACTAAGGAGCTCTTAGCTTAAGTATTCTCAGAACCGCTTCAGTCTGCTAGACTACATGAATGCTTTCACCGGCGTCTAACACCCAGACTGGCAGGAATATAAAGGAAGCTAATTAGAACATAATCAAAAGCAGCCGGGCGAGGCTGGACCTAGTCTTAGCAAAGAGCTAGGTAAAATTAACTCTCTCATTACCAAACACAAAGAAACAGCAGCTCAGCTGTGAGAAGTCAGAATGTGCAATCGCGACGATCTTCGTGGCGATGCACCCATGACACTTACCCGAGGAAGGCCCTGACGGCTTGAGAAGCTCCTTATGGAATATATTGGGGTTCTGCAATGATGGAAGCAAGGCGAAAGGCCACAGGATTGACCACCACTAAAATTTCATAAGGGCCAATAATCTTGGGACCCAACTTAGCTGAGGGAATTCTCAATCTAATATTTTTGGTGGATAACCATACCTTATCCCCCACCTGGTAAGCCGACCACACAAAACATCATTTATCCGCAAAAAATTTATACTTGCCCTGAGCCCTGGGCCCCATATAAAGATTCATGCAGTATGATCGGCCTCATATAATGCTCCATACAGAAAAATGGGCCCCATATATTGTTCCATACAGAATAATTGCCCCCATATAATGCTCCATACAGTATAATGGTCCCCATATAATACTCCATACAGTATGTAATTAACCCATATTTTGCTCAATACAATATAATGGGCCCCATATATTGCTCCATACAGTATAATGGGCCCCATATTATGCTACATATAGTATAATGGCCCCATATATTGCTCCATACAGTATAATGGGCCCTATATATTCTGCATACAGGCACTGCTGAGCAGAACAGCATTGGTTTTGGTCACAAGGTCAAGCAGGGTAACATTGCTGTCTGCCATGTGAGAAATCTGAGCAGAATAGTGAATGACCCTATGCAAATGTAAACCGAGCCTAAAATGCTGGAAAAATAAATCTAAGGTTTTTTAGATGTATATACCCTCCTCAACATTGAAATTGCAACACCAAGTTGAAAAAGTCATGAAATCATGACAATCACAAGGTTGATAGACATATTATTGATATGTAAATGATAAAGAAAATGGAGAAAGCATTTTCAAAACATCTAAAATTAGTCAGCATTGAGCATGAGAACCACTTGCAGAAATACTCTATGTTCCACCCCCCATGAGCGGGATACGCTGGATAAGATAATGCAGTTCCTAGAAGAAATGCATGGTGATCCCATTGATGAGGGGGAGCTGAGGATGCGATTGTTTCACCACGCTCAGCGAGAGGGAGAGACTGTGACTCAGTATATCAATGCGCTGCAGGAGGTGCATATGCACATCACCAAGAGGTATGATGTGGGGACCATGGGAGTGGAGCCCACTGAAAGGATATTGAGAGATCAGTTTGTGTCGGGTCTTGGGTATGCGCTGCTCAAGCAGGCTTTGCGAGAACGACTGAGTACTAGCCCACATATGACCTTCCTAGAAGTAGAGGCAGAGGCACGCATGAGAGAGGAGGAACAGGGGGTGGTGGACCTAGCAGGGATGGTTCGGAGCAATGAGGTACCTACCCCACCCGCAGCTGAGCCAGAGCAGGCCCGAGAGATCCAGAAGGAAATACAAGAAATGCAGAGTGAATGATCCAGCTTCAGAAGAGTCCCCACTCTGGTCCAAGAATTGTCAAGAGTGGCCCCCTCATCAAGAGATAGGAGTAATGCCCGTTCCCACCCTTCCATCAGACCCTGCCAGGGAGTGAGATTACTTAGTGCAGAATGGGACCAGACTTGCTACAGATGTGGAAACCCAGGACACTATGCCCAAGGCTGTGTGAGCCGAGGTCGGTCCCTTCCATGGCAGCTATTAAACTAGTGGGCTCCGTGGCTCAGGGGTGCAGCCCAGAGCCTGAAAGACAAAGGAAAGGGGAAGGAAGTCCCGAAGGTATAGTTTCTGCGAGCCCTACAGTCTGGGCTGAAGTAAATGGGTGAGCTGTCCACTGCTTGATTGACACCGATTCACAGGTGACTACTGTCATGATCCAGTGCGGAGTTTGTTTGCTTCTATCTTCTCTCTGGACTGGTCTTGTGGCAGTCAAACCCGTCACTGATTTAACTCGAAAGGGGGCTGATCTCAAAAACTGGTCAGCTCCAGCTGTGGTTGCATTTTCTTCTTTGAAGAACTGTTTCATGACTTCTCCTGTGCTGGTTCAACCTGATTTGTCTAAACCATTTATTGTAGAGGTGAATGCTTCGGAGGTGGGAATGAGGGCTGTGTTGTCCCAGGGCCCACCACGCTGACTAACTTAACACCCTGTGCCTTAATTTCAAGGAAATTTTGCTCCGCTGAGAGGAATTATGATGTGGGTAACCGGGACTTATTGGCCATTAAATTGGCGTTTGAAGAATGCAGGCATTTTTTGGAGGGGGCTGTCCATCGTATTACTGTCATTACAGATCACAAGAACTTGTTTTACATCGAGTCCGCCAAATGTTTAGCTCAAAGATAGGCAAGGTGGTCACTTTTTTTTTCCTGATTTCAGTTTTCTATTACTTTCAGACCGGGGTCTAAGAATGTGAAGGCTGATGCTTTATCTCATATTCTAGATCCAATATCACCTCCAGAACCTCCTTCCTCCATTCTTCAGTGTGAAATGGTGGTGGCTGCGGTATCCCCGCCATTGGAACTGGAGATTTGTGAGGCCCAATCTCTTTTTCCTTCATCCATACCTGATAATAAGCTCTTTATGCCCTCGCTAAAACTCTCCCGTAACCGGCCGGGGAATTGGTGCTACTACCAATTCCAGAAAGACCATGAACTCATCTGTCCATGGATTTTATCACAGATCTTCCCCTCTCTAATGACAAAACCATGATCTGGGTAGTTGTTGACAGGTTCAGTAAACAGGTGCATTTGGTACCTTTGGCGGGCCTCCCTAATGCTGAGACTCTATCAAAACTATTCATTGAGCATGTGGTCCAATTGCATGGTGTGCTTGTCAGTGTGGTGTCTGTAGAGGGGTGCAATTTGGGGCAAAATTCTGGAGGGCCTTTTGTAAAAGGCTGGGTATCAGTCTGAACTTTTCATCGGCCTACCATCCCAAGACCAATGGTCAGACTGAAAGGACCAATCAGTCTTTGTAGCAGATATTGCGGTGTCTTGCCACGTCTAGACAGGATAATTAGCGCTCTGCAGTACCCATGGTGGAATTTGCTTTCAATAATCGTGTCAATCAGTCCACTGGTACTTCCCCATTCTTCTGCAACTATGGGTTTACCCTTTTTCATTCAGGCTATAAAAAAATAAAATAAAATAATAAATTAATATAAAATTATGAAAGCAAAATATAAAAATAATGTTTTGCCATTTTGCACAATTACATGCAGCTGAAGTCTATGAGATATATATGGAAGATCGAATCTTAATCATGGATATTTACAAGCCTTCTTTGTGAAGAATTCTTCTTTCAAGCCATATTTATTAATTATTCACTTATTTATATATTATTCACTTATTGATATATTACATACATTTATTTATTACACTTTAGCACTTTAATATTTGTATTAATTATTTGCATATTATTATGTACATTATTCACTGTAGCACTTTATAATTATCGATATATTTAATAATAATTTTGCACTGCAGCACCTTTTTGTTCTTTTTGCACTTAATTCATGGCTTGCATTTATTGGAATCCATAGAAGGCAACTTTGCCTTTCTGGCAGTTGTTTGGAGTAGTGCGCGCAGTGTTCTCCTGACCGCGGTCTGATTTGTCCTCTCCGGCAACTAGGTGGACTTGCTAACGCACATAGTGTCTGTTACTATGACGCTTGGGCGCTTTGCAGTCCATGGACCGGAGATGACGTGTCAGGTTTCAAGACTGTGGCAGAAGGACGGGGCGTGCCGCTTCATGCTTCCTAGCAACGCTAGTATGACACGTGAGCTGATTTGGCTGTGCGATTAGGCAGGCATAACTCTTTTAGATCCGACGTCACCCTACCCTGAAATGCCCCCTGAGGAAGTGTGGACGAAACGCGCGTCGGGGTAGAGAAACTAGAGCTAGGACATCGCACATTATGTAAGTCTCTTTTTAAACATCTAATTTTGTCTCCTTATTAATTCAGCAGTTGTTAGGGTCTGCGGAACACACCTAATACATAATGTAGAGAGGTGTGTTCGCAGTCCAAGGTCAACCGTGCAGGCAGAGCCTGCTGCTAGTAAGATGACGTAAGTAGCGAACTCTGTTATACCGCAGAGTCGCTAAAATAAATGCCGTAGCGCGCTGTGGCAGATAGTGCGAACTCTGTTAATCCACAGAGCCGCAAGCGGGAATGCCACAGCGCTATATAGCGATATAAGCGAACTCTGTTACACCACAGAGTCGCTGAGGTAAAGACGCAGAGATAGGTACTGTGTCCTGTTAACACCACAGGGATACACAGAAAACTGCTGTGCGGATAGCAGTCCGTGATCATGCAGACAGAAACGCAATCAAGCAATCTCCTCACTGGAGAAGCCGGTATTCTAGGGGCTTATTTCAGCCAAGCCCTAACCACGTGCACTCAAATGTCCTCACCGGAGGTGCCGGTATTCTAGGGGCTTATTTCAGCCGAGCCCTAACCACATGCGTGCATGATCACACTGGCGCAAAGCACATAATGCAATTGATCCCAGCGCACGGCCATGCGGTAAGGACAGCTTTTATAGCAGCCACGAGAAAAAGACCTTCCAGGAAGGACCAATGGGAAGCTGCTTCAGAACATCAACAGCCGGAGGACCTTCCTGAAGGACCAATAGGAGTGGCAGCTGTATCTGAGCATGTGACCCCTGATCTCCAATGGGAGATCTTGCCCTGGGCATGCTCAGATGAAGCAACAAAGGACTTATTCCTAAAGACATCTGCTCGCCACTGACCATTAGTGGCTACAATAGCAGAACCTGAAGAGGCTGCACCAACTCTCTGCACAGTATTAGACCGGGCGAGACGCTGGGACTGACATCTTTGCTGAGCAGGCTCCACTGCAGCCGGAGATGGATGGGGGACCGCAGCGGGACTGGTTCGAGACTCCCCTTGTGCAGCAGCGGGAACTCGAACCCTAACAGCAGTGCCCCTTTGTTTATTCTTGTGTCATGTAATTTTGACTTGGTAGAAATGGTATAATAGAGGTGTTATTCCTCTTGGAATTAAGCCAGCTGGTATAGCAGTCCTTTGGCACGTTATTTTGGGACACTTGTTGTTTGAACTAAAGGAGGTAGTAAAACTATTGGTGTGCAACTTCTCATTATGTGGGGAATTTTAATTATATAGCACTAGATTGATATATATAGAGACTAGATATTACTATTTGTGTATAATGATGTCCTTGCTTGAATAGTTTCTTTTATGACTATTGTATGCAATTGCTGATTTTTAATCTTCATAATTATTAGTGTATAATAAAAATTGTCAATTAATTATCATTATTGGTTCTTGTGTACTTCTGTTCACTTACTCTCTGGCAGTAGAGTTTGGAGTGACAGTTTTTGATTTGTTTATAATTCATAACACAAGTTATCGTTGGATCCTTGGTTGATTTTATTGTATCTTTTTTCTGTTTAAGACAGACGATCCGAATCATTATTTTACTATCCTTAATGGATATGAAGGCCAGAGAGACCATCTGGTGAAGCAAAGCCTCAGACATATTTAAGGCAAATGCTACTGGTATTTTTAATGATGTCACTATTACCCACAAAGATTTAACTAAGCAATATAAGAATATGCTACTTCGGCAAACAAAATTATGGTGGAGAAAAACATCATTAGATAACTATTTGGAACGACAAATCATCCCAATAGGATTGCACATACAGCTATATCCTACCTTTAATTTGGAAAATGAAAATTTAACGAAAAGATGGATTGAAGCAGCAAATTTGTGCTCCCGCACATTTATTCAAATCATTATAGAACACAATGAGATGTCCTTAAAGTCCTTGGAGGATGAAATCAATAAGATTTTGTCCAATATTCATAAAGAAATACAGGCTGATATTTTAGATCAATATTTGAGAGAAATTGAGAAAGAATTGTAAAAATGCGACTCCAATATCAGTGAAGGTAAAAAGAAAAAATTTGCGAGGGATGTATCCGATTATGAGGCTAATAAAATTTTCCAATGGCAAAATCCGGAGAAAAAAATAAGAACTTTATCCACACAAAGTGAATCAGTAACTTCCTTGGCTTCCTCGATTGATACTAGAGGACTGAATAGTGAAATATATAATATGTCTAGACTGGGACCAGTTAGTAGATATGCTAATAAAAAAAGACCTCATCAATTTCCAAAATATCAAGGTAGAGGGAGAAATTTGGATACAGATGAAGTAAGGTAATTAATCTTTCTTTACACATTTTAACTACATCCCAGATTGAGGTTTTAGAGAAGGGATTAACCTTTTCTCCTTCAAATCCTTTAGATCCGTTTTAGCCATCAAAGACGTCCATCTATTTGCACGAAAAATTATTTAAAAAAAATTCCACTCCAAAAATAATTCACATGATTATTTTGATACGGCTGAGGAACGTGAAGCTCTACAAATTTTAGAATCCTTGGCTGAGAATAATGAGAATTTGGCAGAGGTAAGCAGTTTTCCTTTAAAGCTTTGTAATAAATCAAAAAAATTTCCACCTTTAACAGTCTGTCCAGCGGTTGATTTTTTTACCAGGCTGGTAACAGACGATATTGAGAAACTGTCTTTGGAGAGAAATAGGAAATTTAATTTAACAAGAGATCAACAAAAAGCTTTGACGGAAATGCAAGGATGGGAAGATATTGTTTTTAAGGCCACCGATAAAGGGGCAACCTTGTAATTTGGCCAAATGCATTATATGAAAAACAGGCCTACAAACTTTTAAACGACATCACTTGTTATCGTAGATTGCCATCTAATCCTCTTCCTGGATATCAAAAAGAGCTTATCTTGATTTTGAAGCCGTATCAAAAGGAATCATTCCTAAAAAAATTATTGGAAACAGTGGTCAAATTGGTTCCTAAACTCCCAACATTTTATTTACTCCCCAAAATTCATAAAGACCCATTAAACCCCACTGGTAGACCTATCGTATCTGGCAATGAAGGTCTATGTGAAGTCATTTGCGATACCATTGAACATTTTTTGAAACCTATAGTGGCAAGTTTGGCAAGCACGGCACCGAATAGGGATCGAGCTTCTGACTGAGGAGCCCATATAGACTATAGCTTAAAATGAACTGTGTGCTGTGCTTCCCTCCTCCTGTCACTCCCCTCCCAGGTGATGCCATATACCGGACCCCACTGGCCAGCGGGGATGAGGGGGAAGGGGGTCCGGCCACACCCTCAGGGGTTAAATTCTCGTGCAAGGGCCGGACTCTTCCTCTTCCTCCCCCGGCTGGTCAGTGGAAGTCTTGTGATGTCTGATCCCGTAACTGAGGCCCTGCGGCAGAGAGCAGCAGCACAGGAAGGTGAGCCATGGATACAATCTTTACTGTCTTCCCTTAGTGCTCACCTCCCTGTGCCCTCTCCAACGTCACCGCAAGCCTCCCCTGGTGTTTGCCCCCTCTCCCAGGCCCGTATGCTCCGCTGTCGTCTCCCCCCTCCATAGCGCGTTCCCTTCTACCCTCACTTCCCTACCGGGCAGCTCGTGGCTCACCTTTGGCCATCGGGCCTGGTGCCTCGCCGGTCCCTCCTGGTTCCGGAGCTGTGGCCCTCAGATAGTCGGGGGGTCTCCTTCTGCATGTGGGGGCGCCGGGGTCCTGTCGAAGGGATGGCGGTTCGGGCGGGTATGACCGCGTGTCCAGGGCCCTCGACACGGTCAGAGCACCTCGTGGCCTTGGCACGGTCTGCTCCAGGATCCTGGACGCTGTCGCACAGCGGCCGCCGCATGGTAGGCCGCGGCCTGCTCCTGGGCCGCCGCTGCGGCCTTCTCATGTGAGCCGCCGCCGCGGCCTTTCTCAGCGGGGGTGCGCCGCCGCCTTTCCCCTGGGAGCCCCCACCGTCGCGGCCGCCTCCACTTGCCCCGGCCGTTCCTTGTACTTGACTCCCCGGCTTTTGTGCTGGGTAGGCCTCACTGTGCACTCCCGGGTAGCTCCGCCCACTTTTGTACGTCACTTCCGGTCCCCGCCAGTCTACTTCCGGTCGGCGGTGACACAGGACCTGCTCAGCAGCCCTCTCCATCAGGCACAATAGCAATGCCTGTACGGAGCGACTGCGGAGCCGTGACGGTCCCAAAACATTACGTGGCCTGCTCCAAAGTGGCCCTCCAGCAGGCACATGTGCACTGCCTGCGAGGAGGGACACCGGAGCAGGCACAAAACATAACCACGCTGCTGCAGAGCGCGCTGATCGGTCCATACAGACCAACCAGCGCGCTCTGCATCAAAAAAAAAAAAAAAAAAAAGTATAAAACACGTATGCACTCACGTAACAAAACACGCCAATACTAACCGCCAACACTAACCGCCAATACTAACCGCCACTGCCCCAATCACTAACATTACTGAAACCACATTAACCCCTGCCCTCCAAACACCGCACAGAATAAAATTACTCGTTACGCTGTGCTACCCATTTAATTACCGCCTGTAACAGGCGTAATGGGACAATTATCTCGGTTTTTACCGGTCCCAATATACCCCCTAGCCACGGCGAGCGCACGCATATGCGCCGCAGACCCTCCCCATCCTCCTACGAAGACTCCCGCCATCAGTCCTGCTATCCCTCTAAATGTCGCTACTCCCATCACCCCCGAATACACTCAGTGAACCCCTCAGCAGGTCCCGGCGCAGACGCCGCAGGACCTCCCACTCATTCCCACTATCCCCCTGAGAGCCGCTACAGACACGGATCACAAAGGAGCTGCCTCAGATCTCGCCCCGCTAGATGGGTTCCCTGTCCATATCTGAGCGGTCCGACGCATCTGAGGGTGACGACAGGCGGTCATGAGCACACGGCAGATGTCACGTGCTCCATCAATGGCTGACAGCCTAGTGAATTATCACCCAGGGCTACCAGCCATTCCAACCACAAGATTAACCCCGAACGTCCCCTGTCGGGAGACACTCGGGCTCGGGCACACGACGCAGATCATACGTCACGTGCTCCATCTCTGGCTTAGTATGGGGAGGGGGCAACGGTTCGCAACCTCTCATCTGCATGCCCGCCCACCGGCGTCGCCGGGGGTCCCCGGCAGAGAGTCCGTTGCGAATCGTATTCGCCCCTCCCCCCTTGTACACTACGCCCACCGGCAGCGCCGGGGGTATTCGGCAGAGAGGCGGTTGCGGATTGTATTTGCCCCTCTCTGCTTATAATTTAATACCAGTCCCGTGCTGGCGGACACCCCTGCATCAGGGCGTACCCGCCAAGCAAACGGAGCACTTACGTCATGGCTATGCCTTGATCCCGAAAAAGAAGCTGCTCAGGAGTTATATTATGGTCTTAAATGCTGTTTTTACTGGTCGAGTTGATGGCTGAGTGGTTAAGCTTCTGGTATATGGAATGGAAAACAAAAAAAAATGCCTTAGACAACACCTGGTGTCGCACCAGAGGTACGTCTATCGCGGAAGTCAAGCTCAATGGATAACTCATCTGACTATGGATCAGAAGATTATAGGTACAACTCCTACCTGGCTCGAGAACGTTACAAAGCAAATCAGCGTTATAACCCCGGGTATAGTCTAAAACTGTCGCGGGAATCCTCCAAGTTTCTTCAGCAGAAAATCACAAATAAGCAAAACTAAGCAGGTTGGTGGACCCAGTTAAATCGTTGACAATCAGTAATTTCAGAAACTCGCCCTAGGCATTCTGCTTAAAAAAAAAAAAAAAAAAGGAAAATCCCGTCAAAAATATCACCTTCCCTCACAATAGGCGATGCTGTTAATGACGCATCACCCCTAGAAGAGACGTCCTTAACCTACGTTTCAATTGACAGAAGGGGAACTCGGACACACAGCTGGGCCTGGTGTCCCGCTGCCAAAATCTGACATCCCAACATGCCTCCGTTTGTTGGGCTTCACGGTGAACCGGCAGTTTTAATTCTATGTGAGCCTTCCGTCGGTCTGCTCCATAGCATGTCATTACTTCGGGCTCTTCGATACCCTTCTAGACTCGTTAAGGCGATACGCTAATGACTTTTTTATTCGTCGGACCTAGGGACTCTAAACTCTGCCCCTACCTCCAGACGTTCAAAATTTAGAGCTCGGCACTTTCGGAGTACCTTTTTCCCCCTTATTAACGGTCGGACCATGCAACGTGCTCCTTTTCCCGGCATTTAAATTTATACCAATAACATGGTTTTCGTTTACCGGCGGATAAACTACAAAAAACTGTAAACGATATCTATAACTTTGTATGTATCCCCTTCTCATGTACAGCACCATGGAATTATTGTCTCTATATAAATAAATAATAATAATAATGGGCAGAGTTTCCCAACGCCACCTATCGTTGTCAGCTGAAGGCACTACCAGCCGGGATATAGATCAGACTTAACCGCTCCATGAAAGCCGATTTGCTTGTCTGGTAGTCATTCTTAGATCCCTACAAGGGACATGCATGCGTAATGGCGCAGGAAGCGCCGAGCAAGGAACTAGGCCTAGAGGTTGTTGGAGATATCAATAATGGTATTGTCGCAATCTATGAAGAGCAATGGTGTAAATGAAAGTGGCTTGTTTATGGACCATATCCACCTGGGGCCGCAGCCCTGCGGTACAGAACTTTTCACTAGTAACAGCCATTGAGCCTTGGGTACCCGGGCGAAAAACGCTAACACCAGGTTTCTAACCAAACATCCAGGAACCTCAAGAAGTTTGAACATTGTCTTCTCTCCCCGGCCTTTTCTGCTGCGCCGCTTAGCGCTACTATGCCTTAGATACGTCTGGTGTCGTGCCAGATTTACGTCTATCGCTGAAGATGTGATGGTTTAACTCTCTGTTGTCTTCCAATTGGCAGGCCTTCAAATTGTTCCAAGTCTCAGTGACACCGGCTTCCTGGCAGGTCTACGGTAAGGCATGGGAGGAATGGCGCTCTTTAATCAGGGGAAGGCCAGTCGATACAGGTAATCGGGCCAGATGCGACGTGTGGGTAGAACTCCTGAATCTGCTCAGGAATAGAGGCGCGTCGGGTACGGCAGCGCAACGACACTTAGCAGGAATAGAGGAGCGTCGGGTACGGCAGCGCAGCGACACTTAGCAGGAACAGCCTTTTTTCTTTCTGCTTTTAGGTTGGGGCGACGTTACGAAATACTCCCCATCAGGAAAGCCGTTAAAGGCTGGAAGAGGCTCCAACCTAGTCAGGAACGTCGTCGCCCCGTTCTCTAAGTCTTTCACACGATATCATCATAATCTCGACGTCATTTACAAGTTGCAGTACGAGGCGACCCTAATATCTACAGCGCTTGCAATTGCATTTTCGGGGCGCATCGGCGAACTAGCGCCGCGGTTTTAAAAAACAACATCAGTCGGTTGACCCACGAGGACATCGTCATATGTAATGACGCTTTACACATTAAAGTTCGGATCCAAAAAATGCGATCCCACCGGTTGAGGTGCGTGAGTCTCGCTCAAGGCTTTAGACGGCCCGATATGCCCGGTAAAAATAGTGAAGCGCTTCGCGTTTATAAGACACGACAGTAGATTCTTCTATCACACACCGACGGGTCCCCATTTACCAAATATCATTTTCCCACAATCTCTAAACATTGTATGGAGGCAGTCGGCGGTAACCCAAAACAATTTGGGACTAGAGTTGAGCGATATCTCCCGACATCAAGAAGTATCGGATCGGAATGGGTATCACCGATACCCAAAAGTGTCGGCGATTCCGATACCGGAAATCCAATGCAAGTCTATGGGACAGAAATATCGGAATTAAAAAAAAAAAAAAAAAAAAACCCCTTCCTTTCATTGTAAACACTAAATATGCCACACAGAATACATATATATACATGTCAGTGTGACATATATATATACATATATTTATAGTTCATACACTTCTACATAGTAAAACAGCCTCTGATTCAACTGCCGGGTAAAGCCGGCCGATACCCGATATTTGCAGTATCGGAATGCTCAACACTATTCGGGACACATCCCTTCAGAATAGGGGCGGCCTCTGAAGCAGCCAGGGCCGACGTATCGGAAGCTGAAGTCCAGAGATTAGGCCGCTGGAAATCCGCATGTTTAGCAAGATATATAAGGCCAGATCTGCCCTAACACCTCTCGTTTCTTTCAGGCGGCCACAAACCCACAGTTTGGGTACTAGCGCATTCTTACGTTTATGGGGCGTACAAACGGGCCAGCATACGCCTGGATTATAAAAAAAAAAAAAAAAAAAAAAGTGGAACTGAGCTTCATCTGGAGCAGCATCTGAAGGCTGCGGTGGCAGCAAATATTCCAATGTGGCTAAGACTGCCAAAGGGCCGGTGATGTTGGTATTTGCCAATGGAATCGACCTAGCCGAGAAAAAAGGCACCGAACTATGCGCAATGATGTCGACAGATATACGACACTCTGCCTGCCGGCCCTGATATGGTGATGGTGGTGCGGTCTGACATAATACCACACGCTGTCCGGCATGGAGCAAAAGATCCGAAAGCCATCAACAAATCAAGAAAGAAAATAAACACAAAAATGGCAAAATCCAGCTGAGAAAACTACGGCATGGTGGTTACCCACCACAATCTGCAAAAGGACAATTCCAACCTACCGAGACTGGACGGCGTTCATCTGAATGATATCGGACTCGTTATATTATTAAACATCTTACAGGATGGGGTTTGAACAGGTCGTTGTGTGGGGGGTCGGAGTCCTGTGTAGGTATACCCATGATCCTCCGTGGCGGTAGTATGGGGGGGCAACGGTTCGTAACCTCTCATCTGCCTGCCCGCCCACCGGCGGCGCCGTGGGCCCTCGGCAGAGAGTCCGTTGCGGATCGTATTTGCCCCTCTCTGCTTATAGTCTACGCCCACCGGCGGCGCCGGGGGTTCTCAGCAGAGAGGCGGTTGCGGATCATATTTGCCCCTCCCGGCTTATAATTTAAATAAACTGTGACCGACCTGTTCAACCCATCCAGGCCTGTTGTGTTTTGTCGTTATGGGATTGGTGGGAGGCGGGGAAGCACCGCTATACGCCACAAGGGTCTCTTCAGTCTGGCAAGCACGGCACCGAATAGGGATCGAGCTTCTGACTGAGGAGCCCATATAGACTATAGCTTAAAATGAACTGTGTGCTGTGCTTCCCTCCTCCTGTCACTCCCCTCCCAGGTGATGCCATATACCGGACCCCACTGGCCAGCGGGGATGAGGGGGAAGGGGGTCCGGCCACACCCTCAGGGGTTAAATTCTCGTGCAAGGGCCGGACTCTTCCTCTTCCTCCCCCGGCTGGTCAGTGGAAGTCTTGTCCCACCCTCCCTCCCTTGTAGATTCAAAGATTTGCCGTGCGGCTATTGTATTTAATGTTTAAAAAAAAAATAAAAAATAAAAAAATAATTATCATTCTCATCACTTACAAAGTTTTTTGGTTGTATTCATTGTCACAGCGGTAGTATGGGGGGGCAACGGTTCGTAACCTCTCATCTGCCTGCCCGCCCACCGGCGGCGCCGTGGGCCCTTGGCAGAGAGTCCGTTGCGGATCGTATTTGCCCCTCTCTGCTTATAGTCTACGCCCACCGGCGGCGCCGGGGGTTCTCAGCAGAGAGGCGGTTGCGGATCATATTTGCCCCTCCCGGCTTATAATTTAAATAAACTGTGACCGACCTGTTCAACCCATCCAGGCCTGTTGTGTTTTGTCGTTATGGGATTGGTGGGAGGCGGGGAAGCACCGCTATACGCCACAAGGGTCTCTTCAGTCTACCTTCCTACATCAAAGACACCACAGCAGCTTTAAAAAGATTAGATAACTTGTTTTTATCTGATAATATGTTGGTGGTGACTGTTGATGTAGAGTCCTTATATACATCCATAATACATAAGGACGGTTAGGCAGCTACTTTTTGGTTCCTTAAAAATAGCAATTTAGACCCTGAATTAATTGAACTTTTATTGGTACATTTAGAATTCATACTTACCCATAATAGTTTCATTTTCAATAAAAAGATTTATGTTCAGAAGCAAGGTACCGCAATGGGTGCTTCCTGTGCACCTTCTTATGCAAATTTATTTTTAGGTGCATGGGAAAGGGACATTTTCATAAGTAATCCTGTTTCGGGGATTGAAAACACACATCAATGGATGCGCTACATTGATGATGTGTGGTTTATTTGGGAGGGCACCACACAAGAATTAGATTTGCTCATGACTGAGATGAATAATAATGAACTAAACATTAGACTAACTTATAAGATGGGTAGAAGTCTGGATTTTCTGGACATACAAATCAATACTCTTCCTAGTGGTAATATTTCTACAGATGTATTTAGGAAACCTACAGCGACAAACACGTTGCTTCATGCTATATCCTCTCATCTTCCCTCGGTCATACAAGGCATACCGACAGGGCAGTTTCTTTGTGTAAAGCGTATTTGCTCAGACCAAATATCCTTTGAACAACAGTCGAGTGAATTAAGTAGATTTAAAAATAGAGGATATAGTAGGAACATCATTCGCCAAGGTAATCAAAGAGCGAGGAATACCACTAGGAATTAACTTTTGTATAAAAACAAAGTTAAAGATGATGTCATAGGAAATCAAGTACGCCTTATAGCTACGTACAATAATCAATGGTCACAGTTTTGTTCAATAATTCAAAAACATTGGCAAGTCCTCCTGACTGATCCCATTTTAAAAAAAATGCCTTCCACCCTCTCCATTAATTACAGCTAGGAGATGGAAAAACCTTAAAGACATTTTGGTACATAGTCACTATGAACCTATGAAAAAGACAAGGGACACATGGATTGATTTTAAAGGTTTTTATCCTTGCGGTCACTGTAAAGGATGTTGTAACATGACCAAAAGTCAAACTTTCTCTAATGCATTGGGAGATCGCACTTATACAAGAAAACAATATATTACATGTTCTACGAAAGGAATTGTATATTGTGCGGAGTGCCCTTGTGGTAAAATATACATAGGACTCACAACCCTTGAATTGAGAGTCCGTGCCAGGGAACACGTACGCAATATTGAGAAAAGTAAAGGTGTGTAAGATGTCTCTACTCTAAAAACTATTCCGAGACATTTTTTTGATAAACATAATAGCAATTCTAGTTTATTGAAAATGAAAGGCATTGATGTAGTACAAATGGGATCCAGGGGGGAGGATTTGGCCAAAAATTTAGCTAAGTTGGAGAGCAAATGGATCTACAGACTGGGTAGCATAGCCCCATATGGGCTTAATGAGAACTTTGGTTTTAGTGCTTTTTTATAAAATCTGTGGGTATATTAATTAATTTATTTTTTAGGGGTAGAGGGATTTTATATTTTGCTTGCATAATTTTATATTAATTCATTATATTATTTATTATTTTTATAGCCTGAATGAAAAATAATGTTTTGCCATTTTACACAATTACATGCGGCTGGTCTATGAGACACACAACTATACACGTCATCCCTCGACCTTACCCCCATGTACTACAGAACGCCACCAACTGTCCGCAGTCTCCAACATCATGTCCGCTCTCTATCTGAAACTTAACCTCTCCAAAACTGAACTTCTTCTGCTCCCGCCGTCTACTAACCTCCCTAAATCTGACATTTCCCTCTCCATGGGCGGCACCATAATAACACCCCGGCAGCTGGCTCGCTGTCTGGGTGTTATGTTTGACACCAATCTCTACTTCACCTCCCATATACAATCTCTTGCCCGCTCTTGCCGCCTACACCTAAAGAACATCTCTAGAATCCGCCCTTTTCTCACCATGGAAACAACAAAAACCCTCACTGTAGCATTGATCCACTCCCGCCTGGACTACTGCAACGCTCTATTACTTGGCCTCCCCATTACTCGACTATCCCCTCTCCAGTCCATCCTTAATGCAGCAGCCAGGGTCATCCATCTGGCTGATCGGTACTCGGACGCGTCCGCTCTTCGCCAGTCCTTACACTGGCTGCCCATTCATTATAGGATCCAATTCAAAGTACTGGTTCTCACCCACAAAGCTCTCCACAGTGCAGCACCCCCCTACATCTCCTCCCTCATTTCTGTCTATCGGCCTAACCGACTGCTGCGCTCTGCAAACGACTTTCGACTAACCTCTGCACTAATCCGTACCTCCCACCAGGGTCGGACTGGCCCACCGGAGAACCGGAGGATTCTTCAGTGGGCCCTGGCATCTGGGGGGCCCCGGCACCTGCTGGCATACAGGGGCCAGTTGCCTAGGGCCCCCGCTGCTCCAGGGGCCCCCAGCCGGTGGCGTGTCGCTAATAGCGGCACACCACGCAGCTGCCATGGGGGCCCCGTGCCAGCGGAGCAGCAGCGGGTGACAGGAGGCAGGAGCCCATGTCCCCGCTGCTAAAGAGAAATGAATATTCACTGCTTCCCACGCCCACATGGGCGTGGGAAGCAGTGAATATCATTACTTACCTGTCCCGTTCCACCGCTGCGCCGCGTGTCCTCGGGTCCTCTTGCTGCGATGTTCAGGCAGAGGGCGCGATGACGTGGTTAGTGTGCACCGCGCCCTCTGCCTGAGCATTCACTTCCGGAGGACCCGAAGACAGCGGCGCTCAGCGGTGGAGCGGGTAACAGGTGAATCTCTCAGGTACGGGGGCCCTGAGCGAGCGGTTGCACCGGCACCTGTCCCCCATAACTCGCCGGTGTCCCCGCCTGCTCAGGACACCAGCACCTGGCCCCCAGTGACGAGAGGTAAGTATGTCTTTTTTTTTTTTGCAGCAGCAGCTGTGGCAGTATAAAGGGGCCTATAAAATGCAGCATCTATGGGGGCATAATCTATGGGGGCATAATCTGTGGAGCATCTATGGGGGCATAATCTATTGGGGCATAATCTGTGGAGCATCTATGGGGGCATAATGTATGGGGGCTAGAGTTGAGCGATACTTTCCGATATCCTAAAGTATCGGAATCGGAATGGTATCGCCGATATCACTAAAATATCGGCGATACCCGATACCGATACCAGAAGTCCCATGTAAGTCTATGGGAACAAAATATCGAAATTAAAAAAAACCCATTCTTGCCTTGTTGGTTAATTGTACATGAAGGAAAACAAGAAAGAGTAATGTAGAATGTATTGGGGAAGGTTGAGGAGACATTAAAGGCATAGATGTTTAACCCAATCAAATGGAATAGCATAAATATTTTTTTTTTTAAAGATGTTCGGATTGACGAAGAAATTGACAATGTTAACGTTTTTTATATTTTGGCAAATATGTATATTACACAACTTCCATGCTCTTCATCTTCACCTTTTTAACTTTTCACACACTTTCTCCTTCATAATCTTCTGCAGCATCATCTTTTTCATCAAATTATTCTTCATCTTCACCTTCTTTATCTTCTTCTTAAACTTCTTGCTATTCATCTTTGTTAACATTACTCATATTCTTCTTATTAAACTATTATTCTTATTCATATTCTGCTTCATCTTCTTCATCATATTCTTATTTGTGACAGAGAATCCTGTACTTGTAATCTGTCAAAGTATGAATTTTTCATCCTTCCGTTCTTGCTGTCACAAAAGATTTAAATTACAACAGTATTTGTCCGTGTTCAGTTTAGCCTGCAGCAGCAGGCATTTTCCAGGGGCACCACGAGGAGGAACGGACTCACCCCCATACACTGCTTAGTCTTCTTCTGCTTAGAATTTAGAGCATATATTTTGCTCTTCATTTTGGTCTTATACTTCATGTTCTTCTGCTTTTAGATCTTCTGCTTATTGTTCTTGTGTCTCTTGTTCCGTATCTTGTATTTGTAGCACAATCTTGTACCAGCTGATGTTACTGGGACACGGTTACTAAGCAGGAGGTACCTGTGCTCCAAAGCACTACCAAGGACCAGCAGACGTTGCTGGAACTCGGATACCGAGATGGAGGCACCTAGGCCAAAGGCACTGCGGAGAACCAGTTGACGGTACTGGAACCCGGACGGGTAGCAGAAGGTACAAGAGCCAATGCAAGTAACGAGGACCAGCTGACTGTGCTGGAACCGGAGGGGCAGCAGAAGGAAAAGAGCCAATGGCACAACCGAGGACCAGCTGACGTTACTGGGACACGGTTACTAAGCAGGAGGTACCTGTGCTCCAAAGCACTACCAAGGACCAGCAGACGTTGCTGGAACTCGGATACCGAGATGGAGGCACCTAGGCCAAAGGCACTGCGGAGAACCAGTTGACGGTACTGGAACCCGGACGGGTAGCAGAAGGTACAAGAGCCAATGCAAGTAACGAGGACCAGCTGACTGTGCTGGAACCCGGAGGGGCAGCAGAAGGAAAAGAGCCAATGGCACAACCGAGGACCAGCTGACGTTACTGAACCCCAGTAACACAGGAGCAAGTGTTGACTGTGCTAACAGCACTTCCGAGCAACAACTGGCGGTGTTGGAGCCCAGGGTCAAGGAGGATGTTTAAATACTAGATCAAGTAATTTCCTTGTTACCTGTCAATTTTAAATGTCTATACTTCAAACAAGAGAAAGATAACCTTTACTACCATAAGATGATGATTTCATTTAAACTAATATCTAGATAAATAAAGAATTGACAAACATAAACACATACATTAACATGTTGAACAGCAATGCAAACCACAAAATAAATTAGTTAAGGAATCTGCTATACGGTTGTACATAAAAGCATACAAGTACATATCTGAATCCATTAATGATGGATAAGTAACAGTATGTACACCATTTTTATTGTATAGACAATGAATGTCTGACTTCAAAACATCATCAGCATTACAAGTTATCTGTGATATTACTAAAATGTTCCATTTGCTGAATAATGTCCCTAAATATTTTATACAAAATTATACAATTTCCATCATGTAATACTCATAATATGTGGCAATAATCATTTTTATTAACAAACATAACCTTTAAAAAGTGCATAGTGCATAGTGAAAATTGCTATTTATGGCTGACTGTCGACTTGGAAGCATGACAACAGATAGATAAGGTATATATAGATGACACTGCATAGCCACAGATGGTGAATGGCGATGTAATACTGTACCTCAATAAAGTGTGCGTCACTACTACATATTTTTTTTTATATAGCTGTATAAACAGGGTACATGGATGTATGCTTGTGCCTTTGTTTTGACGCACAGACTGCCTTCCTGCTGAGACGCATTGGGTAGTGAACAGTTGTGTGCAGTGTTCACTGCAGTCTCTGCGGAATAACTACACTTAGACCTTATAACTTTTCAGACTTTCTTTATCAATCTACCAAGATGAAGAAGGCAGGGAGTAAGGCACGTGGTCGTGGAGTTTCTTCAGGGAGAGGACGTGGGGATTCTGTGGCTGCTGCGGCCCCCAGTGACACAGCATCCACCAGTTTTCCCCGGGCCGTGAGCGTTCCTTTATGCGCACTTTTGTAGGAGCTCGAAGTACCCCCCTGCTGCGGGAAGAACAAATTGAAGCCGTTGTTGTTTGGATCTCAGCCAATGCATCGACTTCAATTGCTTCCACCTCCTCTCAGGACCACAGCACTGTTGGGCAACCATCTGTCTCTTCACCGCCTGGCAAATTGCCCAGGCAGTCAGAGAGTTCTGTACAGGAGCCAGCTGAGTGTCTGCTTCTGTTCTCAGAATCTATTGGCTTGCAAACAGGGGCCCAGCCAAGCAGCATTCTGGAATGTGAAGAAGAGGGAGTATGCAGTGATGCGCAACAGCTGTGTCTCTCTGAATCTGAAGAGGCGGGTGAGACAGTGCCGATGGTCAGCACACCGCAGAACGCATCTGATGATGATGATGAGACCCAGGTGCCAGTTTCTGTTGAGCATGGTGCTGGCCAGACCACCCAACAGCAGGTGTTGGAAGAGGGTAGTGGAGATGATGAGGTCCAAGACCCAACATGGCATGAAGAACAGGAAGGTGGTGGGAGCAGCTCAGAGGAATAATAATAATATTTATTTATATAGCGCCATCATATTCCGCAGCGCTTTACAGTTTAGCAGTTTCAGAACACAAGTCATAAGTAACAACGTTAACAATACAATAATTTAAGCTAAATAAGTCGCCCCTGCTCGTGACAGCTTACAATGTACAATGAGATGGGGGAGATACAAAGTATAGGTGTTTATATACAATGGTGCATTTACAATGATGTTCCAGCCATCTTAAGGGACTGAGGGATGGAGATAGTGAATGGGCTAGAGACACACACACACTTACACAGAATACATAGAATGACTTTGATTAGTGAATGTGATAGGCCGCTCTGAACAAATGTGTTTTGAGTGAGCGCCTGAAACCATGCAAATTGTGGATAGTCCTAATTTCTTGGGGTACAGCATTCCAGAGGATTGGCGTAGAGCAGGAGAAGTCTTGGAGTCGGGAGTGGGAGGTACGTATTAGTGCAGAGGTTAGTCGAAAGTCGTTTGCAGAGCGCAGCAGTCGGTTAGGCTGATAGATAGAAATGAGGGAGGAGATGTAGGAGGGGTGCTGCACTGTGGAGAGCTTTGTGGGTGAGAACCAGTACTTTGGTTGAAAGCTGGGAGAGGCCTAGAGAAATGGTTAGTGATAGAAGGAAGATAGAGGAAGACATTGCCCCAACGGTACAAACAGGAGGGAGAGTTAGGCTGCAGACTCGGTTGCCTGTAGCCTCCAGTTTGGCACCTGTTCGGAGCAGTTGTCTTCCAAAAGTCAAAACGTGCGCTCCCAGGACTTGCACTGCGTGGTCCTTTTTTCACACACTTGCACATGATATTTGCTATGTGAAATGCAAGCTGTGTAATTAAAAATTAAAAATAGCTAAAAGTGTCAGTCACCTCAATACCACAAATATGTGGAAACATGTGCGGACAAAGCACATAGTTGAGTTACAAAGACACACTAGAGATGTAGGCCAACCTACAGCAGCACCTACATCTTCAGGTTGTGTTGAAGCCTCTTCATCGAGCTCACACACAGCTGGTTATGCTTCCTCACAGGATCGCCATGGAAGAACCTCGGCCACTGTTGTCCAGAGACAAACTGTTATTCCACACACAGCAGCAAGTTCCCTGTCATCCTCACACTCCCAGGCCACAAAACAGCCATCGGTAGCACAGGCATGGGATAAAAGACGGCCATACTCCGCAAACCATGCACGAGCACAGGCTCTGAATGCTGGCATTGCAAAACTCCTGTCCCTTGAAATGCTGTGATTCAGGCTGGTGGAGACAGACAGTTTCCGTAACTGAATATCATTGTCAATCCCACAATACAATGTGCCAAGCCGATTTCATTTCAGCAGGCAAGCCGTCCCTGGTCTGCAAAAGCATGTTGAGGGAAAAATTAAACATGCGCTACTAAAAGCCCTCAGTAGCAAGGTCCACCTGACCACCGATGCGTGGACCAGTACCCATTGTTATGATCTGCTACAACCAGTAAGGAAAGAAGGGAATTCTGTCCCTACAATACAACTAAGCTGAATCCCTACGATGTAACGGGGAACCTGATCCTGCGACCAGACCCGCTAAAGTCCTCATCTAGTGTGAACGAAGACCTATAGTTGCGAGGGAGTAATCCCTACAAGATCTAGGGACTGTGAGAAAAGGTGGACACCTCCTAACATAAATTGTAGCATGGATAATTAAACAGAAAAATAAATACTTTGTGATCCTAACATCAAGCAAAACTGACAGATTAAGGCACCTAAGCACCCGGCTAGCTTAACAGTAGATAATACAATGAAGTCAAGCAAAGCCAGAAGGGCGGAGCCAGACTAAATAGGGAAAAAAGGTCATGTGACCAGCAAACTGAAACAAAACCTAACAAGAGGGTTCTAACACCCATGGCCAGGGACAATACCTTTCCCTCACTGCCCATTGGGTCAATGTTGTGCAGCCGGGTACTGATCTTGCGAGTGGCGCTGTACGTGTTCTGCCAACTCCAAAGATTGCAGGAATCAAGTCTGTACACATTGATTCCTCCTCCTATTCCAGTTCCTCAGAATCATCGCTGCAGGAGCCGTCACGGTCTACCTCCACATGGACCCGTGAACGTTTACCTGTTGCGACCGATATGAGCACAGCCGTGTCCAAATGTCAACAGGCCATCCTGAAATTAATTTCCATGGGGAATCTTAGCCACACAGCGCAGGAGCTCTGTAATGCCATAAAGCAGGAGAGCGACGTGTGGTTTTTGGAAGAGAATCTACAGGCAGGCTTGGTAGTGTGTGACAATGGCCGAAATCTGGTGTCAGCTCTGGGCCTTGGCAACCTCACTCACATACCATGTCTGTCATATGTGCTCAACTTGGTCGTGCAGAGTTTTTTGAGGGACTATCCGGATCTTGATGCACTGCTGCACAAGGTCCGCCTAGAGTGCGCTCACTTGCGACGTTCCAGCATGGCCAGATCGCTGATTGCAGCTCTGCAAGCAGATTTCACCTTCATGAACATCGCATCATATGTGACGTACCCACCAGGTGGAATTCCTCGTTACATATGTTGGAGCGGTTGTGTGAGCAGCAGCCAACAGTAATGGAGTATCAGCTGCATCAGGCGCAGTCAACTCGCAATTTGCGGCGTTCACACTTCACCACTACTGAGTGGGCCTCTATAATAAGAATAATAATATTATTTATTTATATAGCGCCATAATATTCCGCAGTGCTTTACAGTTTAACAGTTTCAAAACACGAGTCATAAGTAACAACGTTAACAATACAATAATTAAAGCAAAATCAGCCGCCCCTGCTGGTGAAAGCTTACAATCTACAATGAGGTGTGGGAGATACAAAGTACAGGTGTTTATATACAATGGTGTTTTTACAATGATGGTCCAGCCATTTTAAGGAAGTGAGGGATGCATGGAGATAGTGAATGGGCTACACACACAGAATTACACATAGAATGACTTTGATTAGTGAATGTGATAGGCCACTGTGAACAAATGTGTTTTGAGGGAGCGCCTGAAACCATCCAAATTGCGGATAGTCCTAATTTCTTGGGTAGAGCATTCCAGAGGATTGGCGCAGCGCGGGTGAAGTCTTGGAGTTGGGAGTGGGAGGTACGGATTAGTGCAGAGGTTAGTCGAAGGTCGTTTGCAGAGTGCAGCAGTCGGTTAGGCCGATAAATATAAATAAGGGAGGAGATGTAGGGGGGTGCTGCGCTGTGGAGAGCTTTGTTGGTGAGAACCAGTAATTAGAATTGGATCCTATAATGAATGGGCAGCCACTGCCAGTGTAATGAGTGGCGAATAACTCTATGAAGGATATCTGCCACGTTTTGCGTGCGTTTGATGAGTCAACGCGGATGGCGAGTGCAGATGATGCACTAGTCAGCCTGACTGTCCCCCTTATCTGCCTGCTTCAAAAAACACTGCAAGCACTAAGGCATGAGGTTTTGGAAGAGGTGGAGGATGAGGAGTCACAAATTCCATCACCTTCTGGACAGTCAGCGCAACGTGGTTCCTCACAAAGGGCTGGAGGACTTTCAAAGTACCATGCTGTATCAACAATTGAACCTCCAGAGTCGCTGTCTATATTTTCATAACCATTACAAACTTTTAATGTATTTACAAAGCACATAATGTACATTTTTTGTCTATCCTTTTGTAATGCTATTGTGTTTCCATAAACTGATGTTACAGAATTATGATACAAAGTTTTTAAATTTTGAGTTTTAAATTTTGTAAATTTATATGTATTTGAAGGACTTTGTGAGGAGGATGAGGAGGAGTCAATGGAGGAGGAAGACATCGCTCCAGAGGGAGGTAGACAATGCTCTAGTCAGTATGTAGACCAAGGGTGGGGTGATGCACAGCAGGCGGAGATGACGCCTCTTGCAGGGGACAACGTTTCTTGGCCAGTTGGGAGTCTGCAGCACATGGTTGATTTCATGCTGCAGTGGCTGAGAAACGACCGCCGCATCGAACACATTCACACCACGTCTGATTATTGGGTGTACACCCTCCTAGACCCTCGCTACCGGGACAACTTACAAAGCCTCATCACACCGTTGAACCGGGAGCGTAAAATGCGGAAGTACCAAGACACACTGGTGCAATCCATAATGTTCTCCATTCCAGCCGAGAGCACTGCTGCTGCTACTGATTTACAAAGCAGCTCTGTGCGTCGAGGCAGTGGAGACAGCTCTGCAACAAGAGGGAGCACAAGCAGCGCCTCTGCACAGGGCAAGAACAGTATGTTCCAAATGTGTCGAAGTTTTGTGGCAGCGCCACCAATGTCTACACCATCCGAGACGGCTCCAGTCAGCAGGAGGCAACATTTCCGTAAGATGGTGACAGACTACATGTCTTGCCCTCTCAGTGTACTCTCAGATGGCTCTTCCCCATTCAAGTTTTGTGTCTCTAAGCTGGATACATGGCCAGAGCTTAGCCAGTATGCATTGGAGGTGCTGGCTTGATCTGCTGCCAGTGTATTATCGGAGCGCGTCTTTACTGCTGCAGGTGGTGTACTAACAGACCGTTGCATGCGACTATCCTACGATAATGTAGAACGGCTTACTTTTCTGAAAATGAACTAGGCATGGATCTCGCCTGAATTTGCCTGTCCGGTTTCAGATTAACTAACTGGTTGGCAACGTTTTCCATGTCTCCTGTTATGTTCATCTTTCTACCACCTGAGCTATACTCCCTGGGCTACAACACTGCCAGTTGCTGCTCAGAAGTGTCGTGTCCACAGACCAATACACAAGCTATAGTGATAGTGGGGTTCAGTAACGCCTGCTGTTCCCCTGCTGTGTGTCCGGCAAAAATTACTGCTACCTAGCTACACATGTTTAAAAAAACATGACATGTTAAAGTGGCTAGTGCTACACATAGATATCAGGCTACACCCTTATTTCTAAGCTGTAAACAAGTGAAACGTCAAATTTAAAACCATTCAATGATTAGTGTTGGTAACAAATCTGTAACTAAATAATTGTGACATATTATGGCAGATATCCACATGTCTAACACAAATGCTAACACAAAAGCATACTTATGCTATAGGGTACTGATGGTGAACCTTCTCACTCCATAACTTTGACCAATCCAACTCACATCATGCCTCAAATGCTGCAATGTTGGAAGTGCATAATGTGGGTTGAACTTTGACAACAGCTGCAGTGTGAAGGTTATCCTTCTGTGTTCTTGGCTTTTAAATAAAAGCATACAAGTAAATATAATAATACATTGTTGATTAAGGGACATGATGTACACCTGTAATATTGTGCAAACAATGGATGTAGGACTATTCCTCTTCAACATTACTTATATTTGTGTCATTTGAAAAATACATATTTTAGTTAAAAATTAAAAACCCATGTTCAGTAGCTGTGAAAGGCCCGTTTGTGTACTTCTATATTGTTTGCAACCAATGTATTGTATACGGATGGAAGCGCGTCACACTAATAGATTAGATTTATTTTAAATGGAATGTAGCAGAACCAATTGGAGATAAATGAAAAGGATGAGCCACTGAGACACGCTCAGCAGAGTACAAGCAGCAGTGCTTGAACATGTAACTGGAGCGTGATCTGCACTCAAAAAAGTAAAAAACACAGACTGAAGTGAACACTGAAACACAACTGTCCACAATCTGTGAAAAGCTCCTTTCTGTACTTCTATAGTGTTTGCAACCAATGTATTGTATACGGATGGAAGCGCGTCACACTAATAGATTAGATTTATTTTAAATGGAATGTAGCAGAACCAATTGGAGATAAATGAAAAGGATGAGCCACTGAGACACGCTCAGCAGAGTACAAGCAGCAGTGCTTGAACATGTAACTGGAGCGTGATCTGCACTCAAAAAAGTAAAAAACACAGACTGAAGTGAACACTGAAACACAACTGTCCACAATCTGTGAAAAGCTCCTTTCTGTACTTCTATAGTGTTTGCAACCAATGTATTGTATACGGATGGAAGCGCGTCACACTAATAGATTAGATTTATTTTAAATGGAATGTAGCAGAACCAATTGGAGATAAATGAAAAGGATGAGCCACTGAGACACGCTCAGCAGAGTACAAGCAGCAGTGCTTGAACATGTAACTGGAGCGTGATCTGCACTCAAAAAAGTAAAAAACACAGACTGAAGTGAACACTGAAACACAACTGTCCACAATCTGTGAAAAGCTCCTTTCTGTACTTCTATAGTGTTTGCAACCAATGTATTGTATACGGATGGAAGCGCGTCACACTAATAGATTAGATTTATTTTAAATGGAATGTAGCAGAACCAATTGGAGATAAATGAAAAGGATGAGCCACTGAGACACGCTCAGCAGAGTACAAGCAGCAGTGCTTGAACATGTAACTGGAGCGTGATCTGCACTCAAAAAAGTAAAAAACACAGACTGAAGTGAACACTGAAACACAACTGTCCACAATCTGTGAAAAGCTCCTTTCTGTACTTCTATAGTGTTTGCAACCAATGTATTGTATACGGATGGAAGCACGTCACACTAATAGATTTGATTTTTTTCTAATATAATGGAGCTGCACCAATTCCACTAAATAAAATAAAAAAAAAAAAAAAAAAGTGACACGTGCAGATGCCTACAAACAGCGGTGGATGCAGAGCAAACTGCAGCGTCACCTGCACTGTCACACACACACCTTGCACAGAGCTGTTAAAACAACACTGGCAAAATGAAGCTTTACACAGCGGTTGGTAAACTAGCCTGCCTCAAGCACAGTAGTACACAAAATCGCAATATCTAACTGTCCCTCAGAGTCAGCACAGCAGCGTTCTGTCCCTAACTGAGTTCACAGCACAGTGACGCTAAAATGGCTGCGGCGCCTTTTATAGTGCATTCTGACATCATTTCAGCAGCCAATCACAGCCATGCCATTAGTTAAGATGACCGCATCATTACAGGATGTGCCCACACTTCGTAGGATTCCTCATTGGCTGACTAAAATCACATTGCCTCTCAAAGAATTATGGGAACTTCCGATTCCGGTATACGATATGGAAAAAGTATCGGAATTAAGTATCGGAATTCCGATAACGCGAATATCGGCCGATACCCGATACTTGCGGTATCGGAATGCTCAACACTAATGGGGGCATAATCTGTGGAGCATCTATGGGGGCATAATCTATGGGGGCCTATTCTATGGAGCATCTATGAGGGTATAATCTATGGAGCTTCTATGGGGGCATAATCTAAGGAGCATTTATGGGGCATAATCTATGGGGGCACAATCTATGGGGGCACAATCTATGGAGCTTCTATGGGGGCATAATCTAAGGAGCATTTATGGGGGCATAATCTATGGAGCTTCTATGGGGGCATAATCTATGGGGGCACAATCTATGGAGCTTCTATGGGGGCATAATCTAAGGAGCATCTATGGGGGCACAATCTATGGAGCTTCTATGGGGGCATAATCTATGGAGCTTAAATGGGGGCATAATCTAAGGAGCTTCTATGGGGGCATAATCTATGGAGCATCTATGGGGGCATAATCTATGGAGCATCTATGGGGCACAATCTATGGAGCATCTATGGGGGCATAATCTGTAGAGCATCTATGGGGGCATAATACATGGGCAGCATATGGGGCACAATCTATGGAGCATCTTGTGGGGCATAATACATGAGGCAGCATATGGGGCATAATCTCATTTTCCACCCTAGGCTTATACTCGAGTCGATAAGTTTTCCTAGTTTTTTGTGGCAAAATTAGGGGGGTCGGCTTATACTCGAGTATATATGGTATCTACCTATTATCTATCTATATATATATCATTATACCCTATGAGGGGGGCAGCATTATCCTCTATGAGGGGGGCAGCATTATCCCCTATGGGGGGAGCATTATCCCCTATGAGGGGGCTGCTTTATAATCTATGAGGGAGGCTACCCCAACTCCTGCTACATAATTAAGACATGTACTACCTTATATTATACCCTGATATTAGTGTGTTTTACTGCACAATTGGTGGTCTTGTATTTATTTCTATGTAGCTACATAGTGGGCCCCAAGAATGATTTTCTCTGGTTGGCCCAAGGTGTTCCAGTCCGACGCTGCCTCCCACTCCCGACTCCAAGACTTCTCCCATGCTGCGACAATCCTCTGGAATGCTCTACCCAGGAAATTAGGACTATCCACAATTTGCATGGTTTCAGGCGCTCTCTCAAAACACATCTGTTCAGAGCGGCCTATCACATTCACTAATCAAAGTCATTCTATGTGTAAAAAAGTGTGTGTGTGTAGCCCACTCACTATCTCCATCCATCCCTCACTCCCCCAAGATGGCTGGACCATCATTGTAAATGAACCATTGTATATACACACCTGTACTTTGGGTCTCCCCCACCTCATTGTAGATTGTAAGCTCTCACGAGCACAGTCGTCTTATTTTGCTTTAATTATTGTATTGTTAACGTTGTTACTTATGACTTGTGTTTTGAAATTGTTAAACTATAAAGCGCTGTGGAATATGATGGCGCTATATAAATAAAGATTACATAAAATATATATGGAAGATCGAATCTTAACCCCTTAATGTCCACTGACGTGCAGAGTCCGTCATGGCAAGGTGCCAGTTCCGGCACCAGGACGGACTCTGCACGTCATGCCTTTGATCTACCACTGCGTGTAAACACGCAGTGGTAGATCAGTGCCGACAGCTGTCACAGACAGCTGACAGGCACGGCAAGCGGTGCGGGGACCTTTGCCGTCGGTCCCCGCACCCACAGCGCTGTGCTTGGTCAGTCAATCTGACTGACCAAACACAGCAGCGATCGCGCAGGAGAAGCTGAAATTTCAGCTTCCCCAGCGCGATCAGTGCAGGAGCCGGCGCTGCAGTGGCCAGGCTTCCTGCACTGACAGCCAGGAGCGGAGCCCCCACCACCCCTGGCTGTTAACCCCCTGACTGCTGCGATCCAGCGCGATCGCAGAGCTCAGGGGGGAAGGCAGAGGGTCGGGAGCTCCCTCTGCCTCAGATCAGCGTCCAGCGATGTAATCGCAGGGCCCGATCTCTGCCTTGATGACCCGGGGGTTGTCATGACAACCTCCGGGTCATTTAGCTACGGGAAGCTGCTGTGATCATGTCACAGCAGCTTCCACTATAGTTGCAATGCATTGCAATGCCAGAGCATTGCAATGCATTGTAACTGCAATCAAAAGTTAAAAAAGTGAAAGTCCCATAAAGGGACAAGTTGAAAAAAATCATTTTTTAAAAAAATTGTAAAAAAAATATTAAAAAATAATTTTAAAAAAATCCCCTAAAAAATACACATTTTTATGTAATAAAAAAAATAAAAAACAAAAAAAATACACATGTTAGGTATCGCCATGTCCGTAAAAATCCCATCTATAAAAGCATAACCCTAGTTAACCCCTTCAGTGAAAGCCGTAAAAAAAAAACACAAAAAAGTAGTAAATTATACTTTTTCCAAGCGGTATCATTATACCGCTTGGAAAAAGTGCAATAACACGCGATCAAAAAGTCAGATATAAATAATCATGGTACCGCTGAAAACGTCATCTTGTCCCGCAAAAAACAAGCCGCTATATAGCATCATCAGCAAAAAATAAAAAAGTTATAGCTCGCGGAATAAACTGATGCAAAAATAATTATTTTTTCTATAAAATTCTTTATTGTGTAAAAAACGCCAAAACATAAAAAAAATATATAAATGAGGTATCGCTGTAATCGTAGTGACCCGAAGAATAAAGCTGCTTTATCAATTTTACCACACGCGGAACGAGGAAAAAAAATTAAAAAAAAACCAATTCCTGAATTGCTGGTTTTTGTTCATTCTGCTTCCACAAAAATCGGAATAGGAAGCGATCAAAAAACGTTATGTGCCCGAATATGGTACCAATAAATACGTCAGCTCGTCCCGCAAAAAATAAGCCACAGATAACTCTGTCGGCCGAAATATGGAAAAATTATAGCTCTCAAAATACGGCGATGCAAAAAATTATTCCAAAAAAAAGCATCTTTTAGAGTGTGACAGAAGCTAAACATGAAAAAAGGGTGTAAATCTGGTATCGCTGTAATCGCACCGATCCGAGGAATAAAGTCGCCTAATCACTAATATCGCACGAGGCACGGCGTAAAAAAGAAAACCAATTCTTCACCTTTCGTAGATTTGTTCATTGTGCCTCCCAAAGATCGCAGTAAGGCGATCACAGTGGTTCCCCCCCGCATATGGGGTATCAGCGTACTCAGGACAAAATGCACAATAGCTTTTGGGGTCCTATTTCTCCTGTTACCCTTATAAAAATAAAAATTTGGGGGCAAAAATGTCATTTTTGTGGAAAAAAATATGATTTTTTTTATTTTCACGGCTCTACGTTATAAACTTCTGTGAAGCCCTTGGGGGTTCAAAGTGCTGACCACACATCTAGATAAGTTCCTTGGGGGGTTTAGTTTGCAAAATGGGGTAATTTGTGGGGGGTTTCTACTGTTTAGGCACATCAGGGGCTCTCCAAGCGCGACATGACACCCGCAGACCATTCCATCAAAGTCTGCATTTAAAAACGGTGCTCCTTCCCTTCCGATCTCTGCCATGCGTCAAAATAGTGGTTCCCCCCCACATATGGGATATCAGCGTACTCAGGACAAATTGCACAATAGCTTTTGGGGTCCTATTTCTCCTGTTACCATTATAAAAATAAAAATTTGGGGCAAAAAGATTATTTTT
>JARQOD010005956.1:22910-45368 GCA_033576555.1 Oophaga sylvatica | reverse complement strand
TTTGTTTCCTATCCATGAGCCAGTTCTTAACCCACGTACACATATTTTTCCCCTATCCCCATTATTCTCATTTTATTTATCAATCTTTTGGTGGCACCGTATCAAAAGTTTTGAGAAGTCCATGAACACCACGTCCACGCATTCCCTTGGTCCAGTCCGGAACTTACCCCTTCATAAAAGCTTATCAGATTAGTCTGACAAGAAAGGTCCTTCGTAAACCCATGGTGATACTGTGTCATGAGGTTAGTCAGCCTCAGATACTCCAATACAGTATCCCCTTAAAAAAGCCTCCTGGATTTTTTTACCCACAGTAGATGTTAAGCTCACTGGCCTATAATTTCTAGGTTCAGTTTTTGCCCCCCTTTTGAATATTGGCACCCATTTGCTATACACCAGTCCTGTGGTACAGACCTGCATTATGGAATCCTTTAAGATAAAAATTAATGGTCTATCTATTGACTGTACTTAATTCGCATACTCGGGGTGTATCCCATCCAGGCCGGGGATTTGTCAACTTTGTGATTTTAGACGCCGCCGTTACTTCCTGCTGGGTTAAGCTGGTGACATTTAATGGAGAATTTTTTTTTTATCACTGATCATGTTATCTGTCATGGGATTTTCTTGTGTAAATACAGGTGTGAAAAAAAGTAATTTAGCATATTGGCTTTTTCCTCATCCCATCCACCATTTCACCAGGACTATTTTTAAAGGGGACCAACACTATCATTTTTTAGTTTCTTGCTATTTATGTAGTTAAAGATATTTTGGGATATTTTTACTTTCTCTGGCAATGAGTACTCTCGCCTCAATCTTTGCTGTCTTGATTTGCTTTTTACAGAATTTATCAGGTTTCTGTATTTTATTTAATTGCCTCATCACTACCTACTTGCTTTAATTCCCTAAACGCTTTCTTTTTGTCCCTTATTGCGCCCCTTACAGCTCTATTTAGCCATAGTGGTTTCCTCCTATTTCTAGCATGTTTATTCCATAGGGTATTTACGTGCACAGGTCCTATTCAGGATGCTTAAAAACGTCTCCCTTTTTCTTTGTGTATTTTTTTGTTCAGGATATCGTCCCAGTTTATTGCACCAAGATCATCTCTCATCCGTTGTAAATTTGCCTTCCTGAAGTTTTAGTGTCCTTGTAACCCCTCGACTACACATCTTATTAAAGGATACATTAAAGCTTATTATTTTGTGATCACTATTACCCAAGTGACCCCCAACCCTTTATTTGATATGCGGTCTGGCGTTTGGATAATATTAGGTCTAGCATGCCCCCCCTCTTGTTGGGCCAATTTATAATGCCCAGTGTATAATGGGCCCCGTATATGATGCTCCAGTGATGATGGGCCATATAATGCTCCATTTTAAATGGGCTCCATATGATGCTCCAGTATATGGTGGGCCCCATGGATGATGCTCCAATGTATGATTGGCCTATATAATGCTCCATATATATTGGGCCCCATTTATATGCTCCAGTGTATAATTGGCCCCTTATATGATGCCCTGTATGATGTATGATGGGCCACATTTATAATGCTCCGTGTAGGATGGGCCCCATGCATGATGCTTCAGTGTATGATGGGCCTATATAATGCACCATATATAATGGGCCACATTTATAATGCTCCATTGTATTATGGGCCTAATCTATGATGTCAACTGTATGTTGGGCCCCATATATAATTCTCCAGTGTATAATGCTCCCCATATATTGCTCCAAACATTAAAAAAAAATGAAATACTTCTTATTGGGCACTGCTCTACTCTGGATTAGAGTTGGCGATACTTTCCGATATCCAAAGTATCGGAATCGGAATGGTATCGCCGATATCACTAAATATCGGCGATACCCGATACCGTTACCGGAAGTCCATGTAAGTCTATGGAACAAAATATCCAACTAAAAAAAACCTTTTCTTCCTTGTAAAACACTAAATATACACACATAGAATACATATATATATATATATATATAAATATATATATAATATGTATAGTTTATACACTTCTACTAGTAAGAATCCTCTGGTTCAATTGCCGGGTAAAGCCGGCATCTGTGAAAAGACAGAAGCACCGACATGAAATGACACTTGGTGTACATAGGGTTAACCATGTCTTTTCATGTCCTTTGCTATCTGATTTTGCACAAACAATTACATCAGTCTATGTGTGCAAAAATTTCACACCTGTAGGGGTTAATTAAAGGTGTAAATTCGTTGTAAAAAAAACCGGACTTTTTTTGCTACGAATTTACATCTTTAATTAACCCCTACAGGGTGAAATTTTGCACACTTTACATCATGTAATTGTTTGTGCAAATCAGATATCAAACTACATGAAAAGACATGGTTAACCCTATGTACACAAGTGTCATTTCATGTCGGGTTCTGCATTTTCACAAAAGCCGGCAATTGAAATTAGCGGCTATTATACTATGTAGAAGGTATGAACTATAAATATAAATATATAATATATATATATAGTGTCACAAATTCAATGCATGTATATATATATATGAGGTTAAAATTGCTGAAAAAAAAATGCGTGGGCTCCGCTCTATTTTCGCAACCAGACAGACAAAGCCAGTGAGTGGGGCAATAATAATAGCCCAGAGAGGGACCATTTTTTTTGGCCCCCCCGGCTACTTAACATCTGCCCCCAGACATCCAGAAAGGGCAAATCTCTAATTAGATTTGCCCATTTGGCACTTTGCCCCGTCTATTCCCATTGCCTGTAGCGGTGGCGAATGGGTTAATAAGGGGTTAAAATGACCTTGCAATTGAAAGGTCACTTTAAGCCAGGTTAATAATTGAGAGCTGTCAATTAGACAACTATCAATTATTAATCCTATTGTATGAAGAAAAATCAAACACAACACTTTAATAAAAAAGAAGTTTAATGAAATAATCACACAGTTTTTGACCTATTTTATTTACTGCTAAAACCATTTCTGTAATAAAAATAAAATAATAAAGCAAAATTATTCTTACCATCCGATGCACAGTCAGGTCCCACGGGTGTAATCCTTCAGAAAGGGTTAATTTTACTGCAGGGACCGCAGCTAATGCTGCAGCCTCACAGTAAACCCCCAAATGAATGAGCTCCTCTCCTGCTGACAGGAGAGGAAGTGGAAAGCTTAATTGATTGCTTTCCACTTTCACTTCAGGTCAGCCAGGGACACCATCAGTGACGTCAGAGGGAACTGATTAACAAAAATAGGGGTTCCCTTCGAAAAAAAAATGGCGTGGGGTCCCCCCTATTTTTGTTAACCAGCCAGATGAAGCAGCCCGCTGAGGCCTGGATTTTCAGGCTGTTAAGGAGCCAAGATCCATGGACCTTGCCAGCCTGATATACCAGGCCACAGCAGTCTGCATATCTTGGCTGATTAAACAAAAAATAGGGGATCCCTCGAAAAAAATTGGCGTGGGGTCCCCCCTATTTTTGTTAACCAGCCAGATGAAGCAGACCGCTGAGGCCTGGATTTTCAGGCTGTTAAGGAGCCAAGATCCATGGACCTTGCAGCCTGATAATACCAGGCCACAGCAGTCTGCATATCTTGGCTGATTAACAAAAATAGGGGATCCCCTCGAAAAAAATTGGCGTGGGGTCCCCCCTATTTTTGTTAACCAGCCAGATGAAGCAGACCGCTGAGGCCTGGTTTTTCAGGCTGGTAAGGATCCAATATCCATGGACCTTGCAAGCCTGATAATACCAGGCCACAGCAGTCTGCTTAGCTTGGCTGGTTAACAAAAATAGGGGATCCCTCGAAAAAAAAAACGGCGTAGGGTCCCCCTATTTTTGTTAACCAGCCAAGTAAAATGCAGACTACTGCGCCTGGTATTAAAAGACTGTCAAGGCCCATGGATTTTGGCCCTCAACAGCCTGATAATACCAGGCTACAGCAGCCCCCACATTTGGCGCATCAAAAGATGTGCCAATTGTGGCACTTTACCCGGCTCTTCCCACTTGCCTGTAGCGGTGGCAAGCGGGGTAATAAGGGGTTAATGTCACCGTTGATTGCACGGTGACAAAAGCCCGGTTAATAATGGAGAGGTGTCAATAAGACACCGATCCATATTAATCCCAAAGTTTTTAAATGTGTAAAAAAAAGACACAGCAAGAAAAAAGTATTTTAATGAAATAAAAGAGACAACACAGTTTTCATTTTTTTTATTACTCTCTCATTCCTGCGACGCCATCGATCTCCTGTAAAAAAAAAACAAAAAAAAAACAACAGTATACCACCTGTCCGACGCAGTCCATAACGAAAGTCCCACGACGATCCAGCTCTGCTACATCGGAATGACAGGCAGAGCCTGACATCCCGGCGCAGCACAGCTGCTTACCAGCTTCCCCGGCGGTGACGTCATCGGACTGCTTTACGGCCGCGATTACCCAGCAGTCACTGCAGTTATCGCGAGAAACTGCATGTGACCGCCGGGGAGAAGAGGATGGCGGCCATTAAGCAGTCGGGATGTGACCGCCGGAGATCTTCTGCCGGGTAAGTGCCGCTGACTCCTGACAGACCCGACCGACGGACACTGACAGTGACAGTGACAATCCCGATTCCGGTATCCGATATGACGAAAATATCGGTACTCGGAATCGGAATACCGATATAGCCAATATCGGCCGATACCCGATATTTGCAGTATCGGAATGCTCAACCCTACTCTGGACTCCTCAGCATCGCAATCTTTTAGCTCTCTGCACTTGGACTGTTCAGGCAGAGGTAGTACAGACGTGAAATCATCGTGCTCTCTGACCTGAATGTCACTGTCAGGAAACGAGGAAGACGTCATAGCGGTGGAGCAGGGAGAGGTAAGTATTGCAAGTGCTTCGGCCCTGAGCAAGCAGGGGAGGCCCACTTGTGGGAGACGGCACACGGCCCCTCATAGTACGCCAGTGTGTCTGACGGCGAATGGGCCCCCCCACCATCAGAGACATGGGTGTAATATGAGGGGCCCTGTGCCAGTGCCGTCGCCCATAGTGGGCACCCCGCACCTGTCTCCTGTCTGTTGCAATCAATTCAGTATTACCAGTATTGTGAGCATTACTCGAGAAATCAGTCCACAACATGGTCATGAAACCCCTTTCTCCAACGCCATTCGGCTGTGTGCATCACAAACACCTCTTCCATTTGGCCCAGTACGTCTTGTGGTAGAACCTGCACCGCTGCTGTGTGCTGGGAATGCCTCTAACAAACGGTTTACCAGAGTTGCTTGTTTGTTCGCCAATATTAACTCTAGGTTCTCTTGTGGCATGATATTCTGTAATTTGCCTTTATAGCGTGGATCGAGGATGCTGGCCAACCATAGTTGTCATCCTTCATAATTTTGGCAATGCGGGTGTCCCTTTTTAGGATCCGCAAGACATAATCACACATGTGGGGCAATGTTCCAGTAGTCAATGATGCACTGACAGAGGTGGGTGGAGAAGCACTTTCTGTCAAAATCTACATCCTCCAGTCATGCACAAACCCTGTACCTGACCTTGGCAAGCCAACATTTTCTTTTGCCCCCTGAGAAGCTCCTCCTCCCTAAAATAATCATTCCCCTCATCCTCCTCCTATTCCTCTCTTCCTCCACTCATCCAGGACAGTTCTCTGAGCAGGCAATGCCTGACTGTCATCAGGCCGCTTCCTCCTCCTCCTCCTCTTCCTCCTCGGCTGCAGACGCCTGATCCTTAATGTGCGTCAAAGTTTGCAATGAGCAGACGGCATAAGTGGGATGCTATGCTTATGATGGCATCGTCTGTGCTTAACAGCCGTGTGCATTCCTCAAAACACTGAAGGACTTTACAGAGGTCTTTCAGCTTTGACCACTGCACACCCGACAACTCCATGTCTGCCCTCAAACTGGCTGCCCTTTATCCTCCCACAAATGCATTACAGCCTGCCTCTGTTCGCACAGCCTTTCAACCATATGCATGGTGGAGTTCCACCTTGTTGCAACGTCTATGATTAGGCGGTGCTTGGGGAGGTGGAGCGATCGCTGCAGCCTCTGCATACGACTGGAGTTTACGGGGCGAGCGATGGATGTGCGAGCACAGTCTTTGCACCTGATGGAGCAGGGCTGTTAACTCTGGATAATTATTTAGGAAGCACTGCACTACCAGGTTCAAGGTGTGAGCAAGGCAAGGTATGTGTCTGAGTTTTGCCAGAGCTATGGCCGCCACAAAATTACAGCCGTTATCACTGACTACCTTGCCTGGCTCAAGATGTAGACTGCCCAGCCATGACTCAGTTTCTCGCTGCAATTAGTCGGCCAGTACCTCCGTGGTGTGTCTGTTGTCGCCCAAAGACATCATATTTAAAACAGCCTGCTGACGCTTACAGCTAGCTGTTCGATAGTGGGACACCTCATGTGCAACACTGGCAGCTGCAGATGGAGTGCTCATGCAACTGCGCTCTGTCGACGAGCTTTCGCTTCTGGAGGATGAGGAGGAGGGTCGAACGCCTACAGCCAACTGATGCCTATACCGTGGGCTTGGCAGCACTGTCCCACCACCGCTGTCCCCTGTGGACCCTGAATCCACCACATTAACCCAGTTGCAGTGATGGATACGTAACGGCCCTGGCCATGCCTACTGGCCCATGCATCTGTTGTGAGGTGCACCTTTCCACTGACTGATTGTTTGAGTGCATGGACAATGCTGTATTTCACATGCAGGTAGAGGGCAGGGATGGCTTTTCTAGAAAAGAAGTGCCGACTGGGTAGGTCATAGCGTGGGACAGCGTAGGCCATGAGCTCTCGGAATGCTGCGCTTTCAACCAAACGGAAGAGCATCATTTCTAATGAGATCAGTTGGGCAATGTAGGTGTTCAAAGCCAGTGTACTCTGATGAGAGGTTGAGTAGTTACTTGTCCTACTCAGAGTGTCTGCTAGGGTAAGTGTTGTGAATGGGTTTGAGATGAGTTCTGAGCAGAGGCTCCCTCTGGTGGTTACAAGCGGTACTAGTGAGGATTGGGAATCAGGTGTTACTGATTGGTCTTATTTAAGGGAATCATTTTCCCATCAGGGTTGCCGGTGATCAATTGTTCTGGTCTGAATCCTTCTTTCCAGTTTCCCTTGTAGCCTGCTGTGTTGTGTCTGCATCTCCTGCTATCAGATAAGACAATTTCTTATTTTGTGTTTTTGCTATATTTTTGCATTTTGTCCTGCACTTCTGTGGGGGCCTTCTGGGTCCCCTCCGGGGGCTTTTGCCCTCTCAGTTTGGTCCAGCCACTGTGTTTTGTAGTTTTGCTTTTTCCAGTTTTTTCAGTGGCTGCTGTTTTTGTTACACCAGAGAACTAATTTAGGTGGTAGAGGTCGTGTGATCTCAGGTGATTTTGAAATTAGTAGAGTTGGTGTTTTTCAGGGTTTTCTGGGATTGCAGTAAGTACCCTTCCTGTCCTTTTCTATTTAGATAGTTTGGGCCCCAGCGTTTGCTCATACTATTTTCTTTCTGTGTCAGTATTTCCTCTTGTCTAACCGCCATTACATGTTTGGGGCTTTCTATTATCTTTGGGGTTCTGCTCCGGGGCAGATAGCTTTCCTATTTCTATCTTTAGGTGTAGTTAGTTTCTCAGGCTGTGACGAGGCGTCTAGGACCATCGTAGGAACGCTCCACGGCTGCCTCTAGTTGTGGTGGTTAGTCAGGGTACTGCAATCCCATAGATTCCAACTGCTCTGGTGTATTTCCTTTTTTACCTGCACTCCTCAGCTACCGTAACATAACAGTATCACCGGCCCCATAAAAATTGTATGGTACTCACAGAAGGGAAAAAATATTTTGAAGGAAGAAAAGTTGTCAGAGATATTTTTCTGTTTGTTGCATTTTTTTTTTCCTCTGTATCTCTGGGTGCTGGGGAGGATCTTTTCTCCCAATGGAGTTTGCACAGTTGTCTGGCCGTGTGGATCAGCTTGCCACTGAGGTTCGGAGTATTGCTGCATATCTTGCTAGGTTGCCTGTTGTGGAACCTAGGATCCCCATGCCAGATTTGTTTTTAGGGGATCGAGCTAAGTTTCAGAATTTCAAAAATAATTGTAAATTGTTTCTTGCCTTAAAATCTAAGTCCTCAGGAAACGCAGCGCAGCAGGTTCAAATTGTCATCTCTCTCCTGCGCGGCGATCCTCAGGATTGGGCTTTTTCCCTGACACCTGGGGATCCTGTTTTGAGTGATGTTGATGCATTTTTTCAGGCTTTGGGGTTATTGTACGATGAGCCTAATGTCACTGATCAAGCTGAAAAAGCCTTGTTGGCATTAAATCAGGGGCTTGATGACGCTGAGTTATACTGTCAGAGATTCCGTAGGTGGGCAGTCCTGACCAAATGGAATGACGACGCTTTGGCGGCCCTTTTCCGGAAGGGTCTGTCGGATAATGTAAAGGATGTTATGGTGGGATTCCTGTCCCCTCTGGTCTCAATGATTCTATGTCATTAGCGATTCAAATTGACAGACGTTTGCGTGAGCGGAGAAGTATGCGTGGAGTGGTGTTGCCTTGTGAGCCAGCTGCTGAGCCCATGCAGTGTGATGGAGTGGTGTCTGGGGCACAGCGTCATGAGTTTCGAAAGCGCAATGGGTTATGTTTCTACTGTGGTGATGCCTCTCATGCTATTTCAGTCTGCCCTAAGCGGGGAAGACATTTTGCACGCTCAGTTGTCTTGGGTAGTGTTCAGACTAAGTTTTTATTAACTGTCACTCTGATATGCTCTCTGTCCTCATTTTCTGCTCAGGCTTTCGTTGATTCTGGAGCAGCTATTAACCTGATGGATTATGATTTTGCTAAACGTTGTGGATTTCCCTTGATACCCCTACAGAAGTCTATTCCCCTACTGGGGATCGATTCTACCCCTTTGGCTGAGAATAAACCCCAGTTTTCTACTCAGGTGATAATGAGGGTTGAACCTGATCACCAGGAGTGCTGCAAATTTTTGGTTCTATATAATCTGCATGACATTATCGTGCTGGGTTTCCCTTGGTTACAGTCTCATAATCCTGTTTTGGATTGGAAATCTGTGTCTGTAACCAGTTGGGGCTGCCAATGTGTTAATACCAACACTCCTGTTTTTTCTGCCTCCCCCCAGGCTGAGGATGTTCCTGACTTTTTGTTTGATTTTTCTGATGTGTTTAGCGAAAGTAAATCTGCATCCTTACCTCCCCATAGGAGCTATGACTGCGCTATTGAATTAGTGCCAGGTAGTAAATTCCCTAAGGGTCGCCTTTTTAACTTGTCTGTACCTGAACATGACGCTATGCGGTCTTATATCAAGGAATCATTGGAGAAGGGTCATATCAGACCATCCTCTTCACCCTTAGGTGCCGGTTTTTTCTTTGTGGCCAAAAAAGATGGTTCATTAAGGCCGTGTATTGATTATCGTCTCTTGAACAATATTACTGTGAAATATCAATACCTGTTACCCTTGATTTCTGACCTGTTTTCCAGGGTGAAAAACGCTACTTGGTTTACCAAGCTTGACCTCAGGGGGCGTATAACCTTATTCGCATTAAGCACGGGGATGAATGGAAGACGGCATTTAACACCCCTGAAGGGCATTTTGAGTACCTTGTGATGCCCTTTGGGCTCACTAATGCTCCTTCCGTCTTCCAGTCCTTCATGAATGACATTTTCAGGGATTTTGTGGACAAGTTTCTGATTGTTTATTTGGATGATATCTTGATTTTTTCTAATGACTGGGACTCTCATGTGAAACATGTTCGAACTGTATTCCAGATTTTGAGAGAGAATGCTCTGTATGTGAAGGGATCAAAGTGTCTTTTTGGCGTACAGAAGATCTCATTTCTGGGATTCATTTTGTCCCTCTCTCAGGAGAAGGCCCAGCGGTTTGCTAACCGGCATAGGACTGATGGTCCTCGGTTTAAAGTGGGGGACTTCGTCTGGTTGTCCTCAAAGAATATTCCTATGAGAGTAGCATCTCCTAAATTTAAGCCTAGGTTCATTGGACCTTATAAGATCATGGAGATTATTAATCCTGTTTCTTTTCGTTTGCTTCTTCCAGGGACATTTAAGATCCATAACGTGTTCCACAAGTCCTTGTTGAAGAGGTTTGTTGAGCCAGTGGTTCCTGCTGCTGTGCCTCCTGACCCTGTTTTGGTTGAGGGCAATCTGGAGTATGTGGTTGAGAAAATATTGGATTCTCGTTTTTCTAGACGAAGACTCCAGTATTTGGTTAAATGGAGAGGTTATGGTCAGGAAGATAATTCTTGGGTGTTTGCTTCGGACATCCATGCTAGGAGACTTATCCGTGCGTATCATAGAACTCATCCTGACCAACCTGGTTGCTCAAATGAGGGTTCGGTGACCCCTCCTCAAGGGGGGGGTACTGTTGTGAATGGGTTTGAGATGATTTCTGAGCAGAGGCTCCCTCTGGTGGTTACAAGCGGTACTAGTGAGGATTGGGAATCAGGTGTTACTGATTGGTCTTATTTAAGGGAATCATTTTCCCATCAGGGTTGCCGGTGATCAATTGTTCTGGTCTGAATCCTTCTTTCCAGTTTCCCTTGTAACCTGCTGTGTTGTGTCTGCATCTCCTGCTATCAGATAAGACAATTTCTTATTTTGTGTTTTTGCTATATTTTTGCATTTTGTCCTGCACTTCTGTGGGGGCCTTCTGGGTCCCCTCCGGGGGCTTTTGCCCTCTCAGTTTGGTCCAGCACGTGTTTTGTAGTTTTGCTTTTTCCAGTTTTTTCAGTGGCTGCTGTTTTTGTTACACCAGAGAACTAATTTAGGTGGTAGAGGTCGTGTGATCTCAGGTGATTTTGAAATTAGTAGAGTTGGTGTTTTTCAGGGTTTTCTGGGATTGCAGTAAGTACCCTTCCTGTCCTTTTCTATTTAGATAGTTTGGGCCCCAGCGTTTGCTCATACTATTTTCTTTCTGTGTCAGTATTTCCTCTTGTCTAACCGCCATTACATGTTTGGGGGCTTTCTATTATCTTTGGGGTTCTGCTCCGGGGCAGATAGCTTTCCTATTTCTATCTTTAGGTGTAGTTAGTTTCTCAGGCTGTGACGAGGCGTCTAGGACCATCGTAGGAACGCTCCACGGCTGCCTCTAGTTGTGGTGGTTAGTCAGGGTACTGCAATCCATAGATTCCAACTGCTCTGGTGTATTTCCTTTTTTACCTGCACTCCTCAGCTACCGTAACATAAAAGGTAAGCTGGACTTGAGAGCTGCATATGGGAGAACTAGCGGTGGACATGACGGACTGAGAGGGGGTTTGTGATGGTGATGGTGTTGGTGGTGGTGGTGATGACCTAGATTCAGTCTTTGGTTGCAAAAACATTGTGATTCCCTGACTGCTTTGGCCTTGCAATGACACCTCAACATTTCTTGCTGGTGGTGTGCTAACCGGTAGGCTTACAGTGGGGAAAGCGATGGAGCGTTGTTGGCTACCTTCAGTCGGAGCAGGTGCACATGTGCTACCTGAGGTTTTGTAGTCCGTCCACGCTTGCAAGTGCATGGTGATTAAATGTCTAAGCATGCAACTGGTATTCAAATTTCGGAGATTTTTCCCTCGGATAAAGGTCCTACCGCACTTCTTACAGATAACCTCTGCCTCATCAATAGGATTTTGGTCAAAAAAGTGCCACACTGCACTCTTCCTACTATGGTATAAATTTTCAGGGCTTGCACGCTGTGCTAATTTGACCGTCTGGCCAAGCTGTCCTGCAACTCTTTTTGTTTTTTTAATATGATTTTGGACATCTACGGGCCTGCCAGATAACCGCTGCTGCGATGTCGATTCCTGCTGCGGATCCTTCTCCTCTTCTGAGCTATTGCCAGCGGCACCCTCTTCCCCCAATGGATGCCAATCCGGGTCGACAACTGGGTCATTCATCACCTCCTCTTCAATTTCATCTGCACCTTCCTCTGTGTCACCGTGAAAGGTGGTAGAGTATGCGGGAAGGGGCACCTGACTTTCATCAGGGTCAGAATCTGGCTCAGTAGACTGCGAGGGCAATGTAGTGCCCTGGGTGAATGTACCAGCAGAATCATATAGCAGTCACTGTGCATCAGTGCACTCCATGTCAGATTCATCTTGGACTGAGGAATTCAGGATTTGACTTGATCACCCAGGCATGGTATGTGGAAAGAGCTCCATTGGGTCATCTGAAGTGTGGCCTGCCGCATCCTTCACTTTTGGTGGGGGTGAAGGACACAAGGAAAGGTGTTGTTCCTGATCAGGAGCCTTCACTGACGACTCAGTGCTTGCATTTTTTGAAACTTCAGAAGAGGAGGCGATAGAGCTGGAGGCTATTTCGGCAATGTAAGCCAAAACCTGTTCCTGATGCTCCAGCTTTAAAAGCGGTTTACCTACTCCCAGAAAAGGGAGCCTTCCAGGCCTTATGGAGACAGACGATGACGCATGCTCAACACCTCCTGCCTTAGGTGCAATTGTGCTTTTGGCACTACCAGCAGATGCACCACCACCACCATTACCAGCTGGCCTCCCATGCCCACGTCTACGCCTATTCCACCATACTTCCTCATGTTTGTGAAAATGTACCCAAAATACCAGCAGATATATAGTACTGTATCAGAAGCGTACAGCTGAATACGGTGAAGGGGAAAATTTTAAATCTCCGTATATATTTCTGGAGTCATACACAGACGCTCTCAGGCTAAGTATGGATTAGACCAGAATATAAAGAGCAGAAAAAGGGTACTGTATCAAAAGCGTACAGCTGTATACTGTCTAGGGATAATTGTAAATCTCCATTTATATTTCCAGAGTCACACACAGACGCTCTCAGGCTAAGTATGGATTAGACCAGAATATAAAGAGCAGAAAAAGGGTACTGTATCAGAAGCGTACAGCTGTATACTGTCTAGGGATAATTGTAAATCTCCGTTTATATATCCAGAGTCAGACACAGACTCTCACAGGTTCAGTATGGATTACACCAGAAAATAAAAAGCAGAAAAAAGGTAATGTATCAGAAGCGTACAGCTGTATACAGTCTAGGGATAATTGTAAATCTCCGTTTATATTTCCGGAGTCAGACACAGAAGCTTACAGGCTCAGCATGGATCAGACCAGAATATAAAAAGCAGAAAAAGGGTAATGTATCAGAAAATACCAGGTGTATACAGTGTTGGAGTAATTGCAAATCTCCGTATATATTTCCTGGATCAGACACAGAAGATCACAGGCTCAGTATGGAATAGACCAGAATATGAAAAGCATAAAAAGGGTACTGTATCAGAAGCATACAGCTGTATACAGTGTTGGGGTAATTTTAAATCTCTGTAAATATTTCCTGAGTAACACACAGACGCTCACAGGCTCAGTATGGATTAGACCAGAATATAAAAAGCATTAAGGGGTACTGTATCACAAGTGTACAGCTGTATACAGTTTAGGGAAAATTGAAAATCTACGTATATATTTCCGGAGTCAGACACAGACTCTCACACGCTCATTAAGAAATAGGCCAGAATATAAAAAGCAGAAAAAGGGTACTGTATCACAAGCGTACAGCTGTATAAAGTGTAGGGGTAATTTTAAATCTCCGTATATACTTCCAGAGTAACACACAGACGCTCACAGACTCAGTATGGATTTGATGAGAATATAAAAAGCAGAAAAAGGGTAATGTATCTGAAGCGTACAGCTGTATACAGTCTAGGGATAATTGTAAATCTCCGTATATATTTCCGGAGTCAGACATAGAAGCTCACAGGCTCAGTATAGATTAGACCAGAATATAAAAAGCAGAAAAAGGGTAATGAATCAGAAGATACAAGGTGCATACAGTGTAGGGATAATTGTAAATCTCCGTATATATTTCTGGAGTCAGTCACAGACGCTCACAGGCTCAGTATGCATTAGACCAGAATATAAAAAGCAGAAAAAGGGTACTGTATCACAAGCGTACTGCTGTATACAGTGTTGGGGTAATTTTAAATCTCCGTATACATTTCAGGAGTAACACACAGACGCTCACAGGCTCAGTATGGATTAGACCAGAATATAAAAAGCAGAAAAAGGGTACTGTATCACAAGCGTACAGCTGTATACAGTGTTGGGGTAATTTTAAATCTCCGTATATTATTTCCGGAGTAACACACAGACGCTCACAGGCTTAGTATGGATTAGACCAAAATATAAAAGCAGAAAAATGGTACTGTATCTGAAGTGTACAGCATTATACAGTGTTGGGGTAATTTTAAATCTCTGTATATATTTCCGGAGTCAGACACAGACGCTCACAGGCTCAGTATGGACTACACGAGAATATAAAAAGCAGAAAAAGGGTACTGTATCACAAGCATACAGCTGTATACAGTACAGCGGTAATTGTAACTCTCCGTATATATTCCTGGAGTCACACAAATAGTCAGCATGTAATTGTCCGTGATACCAGCCGATACACGGTAGTGTGTGAGGAGCGTACAGCTCTTTACGATGTGGGAAAAAGTGAACGCTCGGTAACTGTGCAGAAAAAAAGAATAAAAGTATTAGTGCTGTGTACAATGCAGTCTGCACCGCACTGTACACACAGCAATACAGCTAGCAGCAGCCTATTATCCACCGCTGCTGCACACAAGAAAATCCTCCCCTGTCACTGGCAGGCAGCCTAATAACCAGCACTGCTGCACACAAGAAAATCCTCCCCTGTCACTGCACACTAACTGTACAGCACAATTGCTATCAGCACAAGCACATAAGAACTTCTCTTTCCAGCCCTAACTCTCTCCCTACTGATAAACAGCATCAGCAACCTCTCCCTACTGTTAAAATCGGCAGAAGCAAAATGGCGGTCGGTGGTCAGGGCTTTTACAGACACTATGACGCCCTCAAAGCAAGCCAATTACTGCAATGCCCTTCTCTAAGAAGGTGGTAGCCGCTGCCCATGTCATCTCGTTGCCCACAGTGTACGTCCTTGCTCATTGGCTGAGAAAAGACACCTGCACGCATTATGGGAAAACCGACTTTAGTGCTTGGGTCGACCACCGCATGGCCGACTTCACGCTATGATCGGGTTTGGCTCGGCGAAACCCGACTTTGGCGAAAGTCGGCTACTTTTGAATCTGACCGACCTGTTTCGCTCAATTCTAATGGTCACTACTCCATGCTAATTCTCTTAAATCTCTCCGCAGCATTCAACACTGTGGACCATCAGCTCCTCCTCACTGCTACACTCCATCGGCCTCAAGGACATTGTTCTCTCCTCTTTCTCCTCCTATCTCTGACCGTTCCTTCACTGTATCTTTTACTGGCTCCTCCTTCTCTCATCTTCCCCTTACTGTTGGGGTTCCTCAAGGATCAGTCCTAGGCCCCCTCCTCTTCTCTTTGTACACCAAGTAGAGTTGAGCGATACTTTCCGATATCAAGAAGTATCGGATCGGAATGGGTATCGCGATACCCAAAAAGTATCGGCGATACCCGATTCCGATACTGGAAATCCAATGCAAGTCTATGGGACAAAAATATCGGAATATAAAAAACCACATTCTTGCCTTGTAGGTTAATTGTACATGAAGGAAAACAACAAAGAGCAATGTAGAATGTATTGGGGGAGGTGGAGGAGACATTAAAGGCATAGATGTTTAACCCAATTAAATGGAATAGCAGGAATACTTTTTTTTTAAAGACGTTCGGATTGACGAAGAAATTGACTATGTTGTTAACCTTTTTTCTATTTTGGCACATATGTATGTTTCACAACTTCCATGCTCTTCACCTTTTTTACTTCTGCCACACTTTCTCCTTCATGATCTTCAGCAGCATCATCTCTTTCATCAAATTATTCTTCATCTTCACCTTATTTATCTTCTTCTTAAACTTCTTGCTATTCATCTTTTTGTTAACATTACTCATATTCTTCTTATTCAACTATTATTCTTCTTCATATTCTACTTCTTCATCTTCTTCCTATTCATCTTCTTCATCATATTCTTATTTGTGACAGACATTCCTGTAGTTGTAATCTGTAAAAGTTTGAAGATTTCATCCTTCCGTTCTTGCTGTCACAAAACATTTAAATTACAACAGTATTTGTCCGCGTTCAGTTTAGCCTGCAGCAGCAGGCATTTTCCAGGGACACCATGAGGAGGAACGGACTCACCTCCATACACTGCTTAGTCTTCTTCTGCTTATAATTTAGAGCATATATTTTGCTCTGAATTTTGGTCTTATACTTTATGTTCTTCTGCTTTTTGTTCTTCTGCTTCTTGTTCTTCAGTCTCTTGTTCTGTATCTTGTAGTTTGTCTTAATCTTCTTTGTCCTGTTGGTGATCTTCTTCTGGGTAATCTTTTCTTTCTTCTTTGTGATGGTGTTCAGGCTCGTTGTCTTGATGGTCGTCGTCCTTGGGGTCGTCGTCTTCTTCGGGGTGGTCTTCAGGGTCGTCGTCGTCTTCAGGGTCCTCGTCTTCAGGGTCCTCGTCTTCGGGCTCGTCGTCTTCTTCGGGGTCGTCGTCTTCTTCGGGGTGGTCTTCAGGGTCGTCGTCTTCAGGGTCGTTGTCTTCAGTGTTGGAGATCCAGAGTGATTACCCAAAAAACATTTCAAAAATCTTCAACTTGGAAATGTAGCTGAAGGTACAAGAAGGCTGAGTAACTTCCGAGAACCAGCTGACGGTACTGGAACCCGGACGGGTATCAGATGGTACAAGAGACAATGGAAGTAACGAGGACCAGCTGACTGTGCTGGAACCCGGAGGGGCAGCAGAAGGAAAAGAGCCAATGGCACAACCGAGGACCAGCTGACGTTACTGGGACACGGTTACTAAGCAGGAGGTACCTGTGCTCCAAAGCACTACCAAGGACCAGCAGACGTTGCTGGAACTCTGATACCGAGATGGAGGCACCTAGGCCAAAGGCACTGCGGAGAACCAGCTGATGGTACTGGAACCCGGACGGGTAGCAGAAGGTACCCATGAAAATTTAAGTTGAAAGGCCGCGAGCCAGCCGCAGTTACCGAATCCCACAGTCCTACAGTGGGTGCTTGTCCTATTGTCACAACGGAAACAGCCTTTATTTACATATCCCGCAGCACACATAGGAAACACCTAAAATGCAGGCACCATAGAGTCGGCTAACCCGAACGCAACACGACAGGACAACTTATTGGAGGCTAAGTGACTTTGACACTGCCAGGAAACAGCTGGCGTGCTGTAACCAGTCTGGGCCGGAGTGAGTACCCGTGCCAATGACACTTCTGAGCAGCAACTGGCGTTGTTGGAGCCCAGGAATGAGAGGAGAACAGGGTGGAGGCAGCAGGACTTTTTGCCGTACACACAGCAGGGGAACAGCTGACATTACTGAACCCCAGTAACACAGGAGCAAGTGTTGACTGTGCAAACAGCACTTCCGAGCACAACTGGCGTGTTGGAGCCCAGGGATGAGAGGAGAACAGGGTGGAGGCAGCAGGACTTTTTGCCGTACACACAGCAGGGGAACAGCTGACATTACTGACCCCAGTAACACAGGAGAAAGTGTTGACTGTGCAAACAGCACTTCCGAGCACAACTGGCGGGTTGGAGCCAGGTGAGAGGAGAACGGTGGAGGCAGCAGGACTTTTTGCCGTCAACAGCAGGGGAACAGCTGACATTACTGAACCCCATAAACAGGAGCAAGTGTTGACTGTGCAAACAGCACTTCCGAGAACAACTGGGGTGTTGGAGCCCGGTTGAGAGGAGAACAGGGGGAGGCAGCAGGACTTTTGCCGTACACACAGCAGGGGACAGCTGACATTACGAACCCAGTAAACAGGAGAAGTGTTGATGTGCAAACAGCACTTCCGAGCAAAACTGGCGGTGTTGGAGCCAGGTTTGAGAGGAGAAAGGGTGGAGGCAGCAGGATTTTTGCCGTACACACAGCAGGGAACAGCTGACATTACTGAACCCCAGTAACACAGGAGCAAGTGTTGACTGTGCAAACAGCACTTCCGAGCACAACTGCGGTGTTGGAGCCAGGTTGAGAGGAAACAGGTGGAGGCAGCAGGACTTTTTGCCGTCACAGCAGGGAACAGTGACATTACTGAACCCAGTAACACAGGAGCAAGTGTTGATGTGCAAACAGCACTTCCGAGCAACAACTGGCGTGTTGGAGCCAGGTTTGAGAGGAGAACGGGTGGAGGACAGGACTTTTGCCGTACACACAGCAGGGGACAGCTGACATTACTGAACCCAGTAACACAGGAGCAAGTGTTGACTGTGCAAACAGCACTTCGAGCACAACTGGCGGTGTTGGAGCCCAGGTGAGAGGAGAACAGGGTGGAGGCAGCAGGACTTTTGCCGTACACACAGCGGGGAACAGCTGACATTACTGAACCCAGTAACAAGAGCAAGTGTTGACTGTGCAAACAGCATTCGAGCACCAACTGGCGTGTTGGAGCCCGGGATGAGAGGAGAACAGGGTGAGGCAGCAGGACTTTTGCCGTAACACAGCAGGGGAACAGCTGACATTACTGACCCAGTAACACAGGAGCAAGTGTTGACTGTGCAAAAGCACTTCGAGCACACTGGCGTGTTGGACCAGGATAAGGAGAACAGGGTGGGGCAGGGACTTTTTGCCGTACACACAGCAGGGAACAGCTGACATTATGAACCCTAACACAGGAGCAAGTGTTGACTGTGCAAACACACTTCGAGCAACATGGGTGTTGGAGCCCAGGATGAGAGGAGAACAGGGTGGAGGCACAGGACTTTTTGCCGTACACACAGCAGGGAACAGCTGACATTACTGAACCATAACACAGGAGCAAGTGTTGACTGTGCAAAAGCACTTCGAGCACAATGGCGGTGTTGAGCCCAGGTATGAGAGGAGAACAGGGTGGAGGCAGCAGGACTTTTTGCCGTACAACAGCAGGGGAACAGCTGACATTAACTGAACCCCAGTAACACAGGAGCAAGTGTTGACTGTGCAAACAGCACTTCCGAGCAACAACTGGCGGTGTTGGAGCCCAGGTTTGAGAGGAGAATAGGGTGGAGGCAGCAGGACTTTTTGCCGTACACACAGCAGGGGAACGCTGACATTACTGAACCCCAGTAACACAGGAGCAAGTGTTGACTGTGCAAACAGCACTTCCGAGCAACAACTGGCGGTGTTGGAGCCCAGGATGAGAGGAGAAAGGGTGGAGCAGCAGGACTTTTTGCCGTACACACAGACAGGGAACTGCTGACATTACTGAACCCCAGTAACACAGGAGCAAGTGTTGACTGTGCAAACAGCACTTTCGAGCACAACGGCGGTGTTGGAGCCCAGGATGAGAGGAAACAGGATGGAGGCAGCAGGACTTTTTGCCGTCCAACACAGCAGGGGAACAGTGAATTACTGAACCCCAGTAACACAGGAGCAAGTGTTGACTGTGCAAACAGCACTTCCGAGCAACAACTGGCGGTGTTGGAGCCCAGGTTTGAGAGAGAAGGGTGGAGGCAGCAGGACTTTTTGCCGTACACACAGCAGGGGAACGCTGACATTACTGAACCCCAGTAACACAGGAGCAAGTGTTGACTGTGCAAACAGCACTTTCGAGCACAACTGGCGGTGTTGGAGCCAGGGATAGAGGAAACAGGGTGGAGGCAGCAGATTTTGCGTACACACAGCGGGAACAGCTGACATTACTGAACCCAGTAACACAGAGCAAGGTTGACTGTGCAAACAGCATTTCCGAGCACCAACTGGCGGTGTTGGAGCCCAGGATGAGAGGAGAACAGGGTGAGGCAGCAGGACTTTCTGCCGTACACACAGCAGGGGAACAGCTGACATTACTGAACCCAGTAACACAGAGCAAGTGTTGACTGTGCAAACAGAATTCCGAGCAACAACTGGCGGTGTTGGAGCCCAGGTTTAAAAGGAGACAGGGTGGAGGCAGCAGGACTTTTTGCCGTACACACAGCACGGGAACAGCTGACATTACTGAACCCCAGTAACACAGGAGCAAGTGTTGACTGTGCAAACAGCACTTCCGAGCACCAACTGGCGGTGTTGGAGCCCAGGGATGAGAGGAGAACAGGGTGGAGGCAGCAGGACTTTTTGCCGTACACACAGCATGGGAACACTGACATTACTGAACCCCAGTAACACAGGACAAGTGTCGACTGTGCAATTAGCACTTTCGAGCACCAACTGGTGGTGTTGGAGCCCAGGGATGAGAGAGAACAGGGTGGAGGCAGCAGTACTTTTTGCCGTACACACAGCAGGGGAACAGCTGACATTACTGAACCCCAGTAACACAGGAGCAAGTGTTGACTGTGCAAACAGCACTTCCGAGCCCAACTGGCGGTGTTGGAGCCCAGGGATGAGAGGAGAACAGGGTGGAGGCAGCAGGACTTTTTGCCGTACACACAGCAGGGGAACAGCTGACATTACTGAACCCCAGTAACACAGGAGCAAGTGTTGACTGTGCAAACAGCACTTCCGAGCACCAACTGGCGGTGTTGGAGCCCAGGGATGAGAGGAGAACAGGGTGGAGGCAGCAGGACTTTTTGCCGTACAAACAGCAGGGAACAGCTGACATTACTGATCCCCAGTAACACAGGAGCAAGTGTTGACTGTGCAAACAGCACTTCCGAGCAACAACTGGCGGTGTTGGAGCCCAGGTTTGAGAGGAGAACTAGGGTGGAGGCAGCAGGACTTTTTGCCGTACACACAGCAGGGGAACTGCTGACATTACTGAACCCCAGTAACACAGGAGCAAGTGTTGACTGTGCAAACAGCACTTCCGAGCAACAACTGGCGGTGTTGGAGCCCAGGTTTGAGAGGAGAATAGGGTGGAGGCAGCAGGACTTTTTGCCGTACACACAGCAGGGGAACGCTGACATTACTGAACCCCAGTAACACAGGAGCAAGTGTTGACTGTGCAAACAGCACTTTCGAGCACCAACTGGCGGTGTTGGAGCCCAGGGATGAGAGGAAAACCCAGTAACGGAATTTGACTGTGCAAACAGCTTCGAGCACCAACTGGCGGTTGGACCAGGGAGGGGGAACAGGGTGAGCAGCAGGAACTTTTGCGTACACACAGCAGGGGAACACTGACATTTGAACCCAGTAAACGAGAAGTGTTGACGGCAAACAGCATTTCCGAGCAAACAACTGGCGGTGTTGGACATTTGAACAGAACAGGGGGGGCAGTGGTTTTGCCGTACACACACAGGAACAGCTGCATTGAACCCAGAAAAAGGAGAAGTGTGATGGCAACAGCACTTCCGCACAACGGGGGGGCCCAGGATGAAGCAGAACAGGAGCAGGGACTGGTCAAAACACTGACAACTGGCGTTTGGAGCGTTTGATGAAAAGGTCGAGCAGACTTGCTACCAGAGAGGAACGTGTACGAACCCTACACAGAGCAGGGACGTGAAAGACTCAGACACGGGAGTTGACCGGTGAAAACAGGGAACAGCAGTTTTGCGTCCAGAGAGGGAACAGTGACACTGACTTCGTAACACAGCAGGAGACGTCAACCCCATTCCAGACAATGCTGTAGCCAGGTTTGAGAGGATGTGGAGAGGGCAGAGGACTTGCGACACACAGACGGGGAACTGTGACATTACTAACCCCATAACACAGACATTCGACTGGCAAACAAGCATTTCGAGCCCAATGGCGGTTGAGCGACCTGGGTGAGAGAGGAACAGGATGGAGGCAGAGGACTTTCGTCCACAGCAGGGGAACAGCTGACTTACTGAACCCAGTAACAAGGAGCAAGTGTTGACGTGCAAAAGCACTTCCGAGAACAACTGGGGTGTTGGAGCCCAGGTTGAGATGGAAAGGGTGGGGCAAGACTTTTTGCCGTACAACAGCAGGGAAGCTGACATACGAACTCCGTACACAAGGCAGTGTTGATTGAAACAGACTTCGAGCACAACGCGGTGTTGGCCAGGATAGGAGAACAGGGGAGGCAGACTTTTGCCGTACACACAGCAGGGGAACAGTGACATTACTGAACTCCAGAAACACGCAAGTGTTGACTGTGCAAACAGCATTCGAGCACCAACGGCGTTGGACCAGGGAGAGGAGAACAGGGGGAGGCAGCAGGACTTTTGCCGTCACACACAGGGAACACTGACATTACTGAACCCAGTAACACAGGAGCAAGTGTTGACTGTGCAACACATTTCCGACAACCTGGCGTGTTGGAGCCCAGGTTAAGAGGAGAAAGGGTGGGCAGCTTCTTTGCGACACACGCAGTGGAACAGCTGACATAACGAACCCCAGAGACTAGCAGAAAGGACTGGCAACAGCTCTTCGACACAACTGGGGGTGTGGAGCCAGGATTGAGAAACGGGGGAGGACAGGACTTTTTGCCGTACACAGCAGGGGAACAGCACATTACTGCCCAGTAAACAGGAGAAGTGTTGACTGTGCAACAGCATCGAGCACAACTGGGGTGTTGAGCCCAGGGATGGAGGAGAACAGGGTGAGGCAGCAGGATTTTCGTCAACGGGAACAGCTGATACTGACAGTACACAGGACAAGTTGAGGCAAAGACTGTCCACACACTGC